>AFAN01000122.1:0-60889 GCA_000218505.1 Schrenkiella parvula
ATAGCATAGTCAACTATGTCTTCGCGAAAATAGTTATCTATGTTTGTATATATAGTCAGTTATTAGACATAGTCAACTATGTTTTCACGAAATAGTTATCTATGTTTGTATATATAGTCAGCTATTATAGACATATTTTGTATGATGTGTATTGATGTGGTGACATGCATAAATCAAGAACAAAAAGATGCCATTTTTAATAGGAGCATAAAATAGTTAATTATAATTCACAATATAGTCAGCATTGACGTCCATTTTATCCAATATTGCAGGCACTCCAAGGGACGCCCTGTTTGTCTTAGATGAAAGTGTTTATGGTGGTAATTTTTAATACCATAGTCAACTATGTCTTTGCAAAATAGTTATCTATGTTTGTAGATATAGTCAATTATTAGACATAGTCAACTATATTTTTGCGAAATTGTTATCTATGTTTGTACATATAGCCATCTATTATGTACTTGTTTTGTATGATGTGTATTGATGTGGTGACCTGCATAAATCAAGAGCAAATAGATGATATTTCTTAATAAGACCAGAAAATAGTTAACTATAGTTCTGGCGGCAGGATAGAAGTTTCGAAACGAAACAGTTTACCGCCAAATAAAATCTAAATCTCTTGTTTCTTTTTGGTTACCACTTGACGGGCCAGAAGGAAGTGCATAAATTGCGCAGACGAACACACCTTCTTCAATAATTCTACCAAACTGTGACGAGGTCAGAATTGTCTTCATCTCCGGATTTTTGTCTAGAAACTGCATTATCGCTCTGAAATAGCGAATAAAACAGTATACATTAACCTTGCTCTTCATGGTTCGTGTCGGGCTTGAAAAATCCGAATTGGTAAGTTTGTAGGTCTCCTCATGCTGACCTGCACAAAAACAAATGGAATATTGATGTGATTTCTTAAAAGCGTCTGTAATTGTCTCAATTACTCACTAAATAGCCAGTTATAATGCAGAATATTAACAGATATAAAATTTTTAATAGTCGACTCTTATTGGGAATATAGTCAGCTATCTGTGAATATTGACATATATAAAATTTTTAATAGTCGACTATTTTTGTGAAAAAAATCAGTCTGCAAAGCATAAAAAATTAAAAGAGGAAAAAACGTTTTGATGTAATAGTTGAGTTATGATGTTATTGTTGAGATTTGTATGACCTGATGCATAATATTGTTTGATAGAGTCGGGAGAGGTTCGAATCTGGCGACGAGTTAGCTCCGGCGGAGGAAGCGTTGGTTTCGGCGGCTGTGTGGCGCAGGTTGCAGCGGCGGTGGGCGTGGTCTAGGTTTCGGCGGAGGTTATGAAACTGAGGGTGGCGGCGCAGAGAGAAACGCAGATCTGCTCGGGCAAGTGAATTTGAGGCGGCGGCAGAGAGATGTTGTGACGCTGCGGAGTGGCGGTGCTGCGGTGGGGTGGCGGCGCTGTGAGTTCCGTACGGGCGGCGAAGGATTGTGGAAAGGAAGATGGAGCATAATTAATGAGATGTGGAGATAGAGCAAACTCGAGGCAAGGGTTGGACAGTGGTTGGGCGTTAGAGGATGAAGTCGCCGAGCTCGGTTCAGTGATGGTCGGCAAGAAGGTGATGGCTGAGTCGTGAATCGTCTTAGAGGTGGTTGGATATGTGGGAGGGGGGAAAAATGAGGAGAGAGGAGTTTAGTGTAAAAAATTAGGGTTGCAGTAAATATTTTGTTTTTAAAAATAATTTATCAAAAAAGTTAAATAAATTTGAAAAAAAAGAAATCTTAAAAAAATTTGTTTTAAAACAATTAAAACTGTTTGTAAATTAAGAAAAAAATTGATAAGTTAAGTTTTGAAATTTGAAAGTAAGAATATAAATGGTAAATTACGTAGTCAATCTGTTACTTACCTAAATTTAGTATGATATATGTTATATAATTAATTTGGTATAGTTTCTGTATTATATAGCGCAATTTCCCTAAAAAAAACTCTGATGTGCGGATTAATTACTAGATGTATTCACCTTTCAAACCTTATCTACCATGTAAAATCAGCATTGTATAAAGTTACCAAAATACATGAAACATTGATCCAGCGATCCCAAAGAGTATCGGTTCATTATCAATCCGGTTCAGTTTTGTAAACAATGATCCAAAATAACAATTTTGTTTCTTTGTTTTTCCAAAATAATTTTCTTTTAAACGGAAAAGTATGAGAAAGAAAATACAATCTCTGAAAAGGAAAATCTAATAAAATTTCAAAGAGGGAAGATGTAAAAGATAGAAAAAAAGGAAATTAAACTAAAATCCCAAATAGATGGACAAACTATTCAAGAAGCAATTAAATTTCTATTGGTTGGCTTATCTGTCGCTCCTTATGGGAAGGCTTAAGAACTTTACTAGGGTAAGGGTTTGTTTAAATTCTCCTTAATCCTCGTTAAAGTCAGTTATTAATCATCTTCTACTTTCTCATTAAGATCACAAAAAATATCAAATCTTTTTTCCTTTCTGAAGCAAATAGATTGTGAGATTTTGGGTTTAACAATGGCAAAAACGAGTTGGTACTATACAAGAGAAGAGATTGAAAAAAACTCTCCATCGAGAATCGACGGTATCGACTTAAAGCAAGAGACTTTCCAACGTTGGTCTTACACTACGTTCCTCCAAGAGCTTGGCCAGAGACTAAAATATCCTCAGAAATCCATTGCTACATCGATAATCCTCTGTCAAAGATTCTTCACGCGCTGGTCACTCGCGAAGAACGACCCGAGAACAATCAGCATCATTTGTATGTTCGTCGCCGGAAAAGTCGAAGGGTCTCCGAAGTCGGTGGGTGTCGTCATCACCGTCGCTTACAGGGTTTTACACGGCAAGGAACCGTCGAAAGAAGTGTACGAGATATTGAAGAAAACTGTCCGAAACGGTGAGAAGTTTGTGCTCTCTACGTTAGAGTTTGATCTCGATATCGAGCACTCTTATAAACCGGTTTTGAATTGGGTTAAGAGATCGATTAAGGTGGAGAGAGATGGTCAAAGATTGTCTCAGGCTGCGTTGAATTTCGTTAACGACGGTTTAAGGTCGTCGCTTTGTTTGCAGTTTAAGCCGAGTCAGATTGCTGCGGCTGCTATATATATGGGGTCATGCTTCACTAAGGTGAAGTTACCTTGGGATGGAGAAGGAGTGTGGTGGCGAGAGTTCGATGTCACGAAAAGACAGTTGTGGGAAATTAGTAACCAGACGCTTGATGTTTATGAACCAGACTTCCTCAGTCCGGTTAAACATGAAACAGAGTCAAAGTTTGGTGATGGAGAGATATTGAGACCAGAGCAAAAACAGATCAAGGATGATGAAACTAAATCTTGTCACGGTGTTGAAGGTCATCAAGATCATAAGGGAAGTGTCATAAATGGAGCTGATAAGCCTAGAAATGCTGTTGAAACAGTTGATAATGTACCTTATAGAACATTCCGGAAACATGTAGTTGCTGAGAGGTAAGTATTGGCGAAAGGAGGCCAAGCACTAGACAGGGCTTGTCAGCTTTCTTGTTTAGATGTTAGAAGAGTGTTTTTTTTTTTTGCACAAACTAATTTTTTTTTCACCTAGAAAAGAGATAAGCTTTTGACACTTTAGAGACATGAAATACTGTTTTCTTTGCGCGACCTCTTTTAATTCCTTGACAATGTAGTGCACTTGTTCGCAATTCGAGCTAAAGATCAAACCTAAATGGAAAGGTTAATCGTGAGTTCCATCCCATTCCTCAGACATCTCGATCATCTCTGAAAAAATTGAATCAATGTCGATGATTCATCGTGTTCTCTGTCCAAACAAGAGACTTCATCCGTGTATAGATAGTCACCTTACAGTACAGGTCAGTGGAAGAGTTTGCGTTCTTACTAAGTCAAAGAATTTAAAATGGAGTTTGTGTCGGCATCTCAATCTTTTTTCTCACCTGGTCCGGTGTCTTGTGCAAAAAAATTCTAGTTCAATGTTCCAGAAGTGTTTCCATTGTCTATAGAGAAGCAGATTGTTTGCCGTAATTGAGTAGTAAAATACGGTAAGGAAGTTATGGTTAGATGAGTTAACGAGCAGAGCGAAACCAGGGTGGAAAGAAAGAGTATGTAGAAGTGAAAGGAGCAGTGTCCACTGAGAATGTTATTGATCATGTTTTGTGGAAAAGTCTTTCTCTCTTCTTGTAGGGACTGATGAGGGATTCTTCTGCAAGTTCGAATATAGTTAACCTTCGGGATGGCTAATAGAGAAGCAGGATTTCCAAAGGAGAAAGTCAAACACAAGAACAAGATCATTCTTGTTCATGGCTTTCAAAGCTCCAAACCTATGAAATTATCTGCCTCAAAAGTCAAAATACTTTAAAGGATATTGTCTAGATGTGTAAATAGCCTCTCTCTTTTGTTTCTGGCTGATACTTAGAAGTTAAACAAAATAGGATTTAGTTTTACAGGGGCTGATAGAAGAGCTTGGGGTGTATTTTCTATTCTACGACCGGACCCGATATGGAGAATTTGATTTAAAGGAGAAAAGCTAAGTTAATAACATAACGTTAAATACGTTAACGGAAATCCTAATGTGAAATATGAATATATATATATATATATATATATATATATATATATATATTCTATTCCTTACCTAACTAGCTTAGCATTTACCTTTTTCATAATGGAGCTGAGTACGATCGTTCAATTCTAGTAATATTTTAGGGTCCCATTATTTTATTACGTGTTGTTTCTTCGAAAAAAACTTGTAACTCACATCATCAATATTCTCTTGGCCAAAATTTATATTTGAAATATTTTCAAATATATCACTGATATCATCGTATCGACACGATAAAAGATAAAACTGTCTGGACTAATATTTCTTCAATATGTGTCCATAAGATTGTATTTCCCTAACCTTCATAGCTTAAATTTAAATAAAGTTGATCGAAATCTTCTAAAAAATCGATGTAAATTTGTATACATCACACATGATATCGCCGTATAAAATTGCATGTTTATTAATAAATAAATTGCTAAAAGTTTTTTTTACCAAAAATTGTTACAAATTTGTGTATATTAAAATGCTTTTATATGACGTTATGTAAATTTAAGATATATAACTACATGTATTAATAAAATATATGTATATGTAAACACATTTTCCTTTAAGCAGGTTGGTGTCGGTTCTATTTTGTTTGTTGGCAGAAAATGCTAGAATTTTTTTGTTTCTACTTATTAATTCGGAGTATACTCAATTTTGTTTTTGATATATGCTTTTTAACTGAAAATATTAAACTGTGGAGACATTAAGTACGAGTGCATTCTCAGCTTTCAAATCTCTATGTTTTGGGTTTGAAAGTGAAAAAAAAAACTAGCTGGAATTTAGATTTGAAATCAATTTTTATCAAGTTTTTATTTGAAATTATAGGAATGCCTCCCCTTTTTTATCCTATATATATATATCACATAAATTAGAAATAGAAAGATAATATAAAAAATTATTGTAAAAGATAACATGTAACCAAAATAATTTTGGATATATCATTTTGTATATATTATAATTAATTTCCATGTTTCTGCCAAAACGCTTATATTTGAATTTTTTTAAACATACATAATTTAATTAAAAAACAGATAGTTATTATTATTAAAAACTTATTCTTATTTTTATGCACAATAGCAGTTTATTCTATTTAGTCCAATACCCAAAAATTGTGTATTTTTAAATATGGAAAGAGTTACTTACATAATTTTTTTTAAAAAAAATAGATAACTATTGTTATTAAAAAATTATTTTAGTCTAATAAGGACACTATAATACTATATGATAAAATAAAATAACTCTTACAATATTAAAAAATACACAACTTTTTTTGGATATTGAATTTATTCATAATATTAAAATTTTATATTTGGAGATAAGGTTTTGTCTTTTGGATTAAGAATTTTACATATTAGATTTAATGTGTCAATTCTATTTTCATCTTTTGAAAATATATCACTCTATTCTATATAAAAGATATCAACATTCTCTTATAATATTTTTTTTGTTGAGTATATCATGTTCAATTTTTTTTACACGCTGTATAATGTAATTTTATGTTAGGTATATGCTTTTAGGGTTTATACTAATATGAATAATAATAAAAAATAGAATAAAAATCACACATAAAAAGATATATTTTCTTCTCTACAAACATGAATGATTTTTTCCATATTTTAAAAAGAGCTATATTCATTATCTTAGACCACATTTTGGTTAGTCAACAAATTAATCCTAAGATATATTTATTTTGGAATATAATTCATCTAGTAGCTATATGCCTACTAAATTAATTCATCATTGCCTTAGTTCTACATACTAAAAGAAATTATTAAAAGAATATTTAGAGCAATAATATATTTTTTGTCAGAAAATAATTTAGTTAATTTATCTGAAATGAGGAATATCAGAGGTTAGAAGAATAAGGTTGTACCAAAATATAGGAATCTACTTTCATAAAACGCATAGCTTTAAACAAAAGGAATGTGTTGTCTGCCATTTAGTTGAATTAAATATATGCCACTGTTATTTTATAACGATACTCATTTATCGCATATTAACCACACATAAACTGTATAATATAACCATGTAGAAACTTTATGTAGATAATGAAATACAATCTACATTACACTCACACGACCAGTTTCAATTTCTCGTCTCCCTATCCAAAGATTCTTCCCTACACATAGTCAAGTATTATGAATTAAAAATGTTGTTGAAAATTATATTAGGAGGCAATTAACATTTCAAGAATTTGTTTGATTGATTAGAGAATTATAATATTTACACGTATGTCAGTATAATTGTGGAACTTTAGCCCCTTCGAATTGGCTACGAGGCATCGTCTCTTTGGTTATGACGTACGAGACACTAACGAGATAATTTTCTATTGAATTCGGAAGACACATGCTTTGGTCCATTTTTTTAAATAACTCTATGTACTTTAGTCGACAAGCCGAAACGTAAACAAATGCCTATAAAGCCAAAAACCAAAACAAATATTAGTTAAGTGTTAGTGATGTCTTAAGAAACATATTGATCGTGTCGTATTATCGGACCTGTCACTATCTTCTTCTGGGTTTATGGGAAGCCGTACGTGCATTAACATATAAAATATAAAAGTAAGTCTTAAATGGATTAACATCAAACTTGGTTGGTGTTGTCTTGTGATGACTTATGATGCATGTTTTGAGCATCTTATCGCACTTGTTTAAAGCAACATAAATTTGATGTTAAACAAGGACCTCGATTAGACGAAAAATCAAGATCCTCCATTCATATGATTTATAAACTCTCAATGATTAAAACTATTTTATAAATCATACAGCATTTTTACCGCACTAAAGACCTTTATATAAATTTTGTTTTAAAACAATACTGTGCCCTTTACAACCTTTACCAATTTTAATATTTTTGATGATTTTAATTTTTTGCTGATATAACTAAATCAACGAAAAACCATGGATTATATTTGATGAGTTTGAGACTACTAGGAACATTTTTAGGCATGTGGAATATGTATTTTTGCACAAGTTTCGAAAAACTAACAAAATATTTCCAAATTTTTATTAAGTTTCCAAATATTTATTTTTGTAAATATTTAACATATCATTAAAATCTATAATTCAAATGTTGTACATGAATTGTATAGTTTTAATTATTAACTTATTTTTAACGAACAAAAATATTATTTACCACAATTTTGGACTTCCGTTAACCAAGTTCCAAGGGTACAGTCATGCATTACCAAATCCAACAACATGTATTTCGTCTTTATTTCTCTCTATTTGGATGCAGCATTTCCATTTGAGTCTTAATTATTATTATTTTTTGAGCCTTGAGTTCACCAAAAAAATGTGTGGCATATTGTTTGTTGTTTTTTGAGATTACAATGGCATGTGCATGCGTTTCTTGAGATACTTCAAAATTGCATCAATGTTGTTGTTAACCTCAAAATTCCATTTACAATATTTTTGGATGATCGCCTCATAGATGTGATATCATCCTTATACTAAAGTATTTCAGTTAAAGAAAATTGTAAATAAATTTTACCATACTAAGGACTTTTACATTTTTTTTCTTTTCTAAAACAACATTCTGTCGCACTCACACCATATATCGAGCTGGTGAAATCATCTTCTTCAAAATTAATTTTAATTTTATTTCTGATATAAGTAAAATCAATACAAGAACCATAGACTATATATTTGATGAGTTTGGAACTACTAGGATGATTTTTAAGCATGTGGAAGATGTATTTTTGCACATACTTTGCCGAGAAAAACTGACAAAAGGTTCCAGATAAAAATGATTACCATGCATATCATTAAGATCTATATATCAATTATTGAGCATGAACAATACTTTATTTTAAAAATATTACTTGCTGAATCGGCTCTTGAAGACAATCCAAAATAAGATAAACGGATACTATCGACAAACATTTGGACGAGGGATTCTAGAAAGTTTTGCTCTCGATCATTCACATTCAGCCTACTAAATTTTTTTTTTAGAGGAATCGATTTTTATATACTCTCTTTACACTCCGACTCTATATATTTTAGCCATAGCCACATGCTTTGAGTTTCATGCATATATAAATTTGAAGAATTTGTATCTTAAATTATTTGAAGAAAAATATTCTCTCATGTCTAAAATAAGAAATTCGTTTTTGAAAAACAATATCTGGTAAAATGAGAAGGAAAAAAACGAAAAACTTGTCTATTTTTGGCATCCCAAGTTGTGACATTAATGTGACCTATCCCTAATACTTGATTTATTTAGTGTCAACTTTTAATAGAACCTCACTTATTTTGTCAGGCGGCTGCGCACGTGTAACCTCTCGCTCCTCCCACACGTGTCAATTCTTGCATTGTGAAAACTATAAACCTCTTTAGAGCGACGAATGGTGTTCTCTCACCAATTTTTTTTTTAAATTATAAAATATTAAAAAATAATACGTGAGTTTTTCAAAATTTTGAGAAATGAGAAATTATTGAGGAAATTTCCCAAATTTTGAGAGACTCAAAAATATATATATTTTTAAAATATTTTTGTTTTATATTTTTTTTGGAAAACTTGATAAAAGATCACCATTGATCATGATATTATATTCCGGTCCAATAATCCAATTCCCAAAATAAAGGACGTTGATTTTGATACAAGTATTTGTTACATTCGAATAGGTATTTTGGTTTGCCTTGATTAATTGATACATAAGTTTTCGACTGTCTAATGCATTCAGGCGACGTCAATACAAATTCTTATAAAAGGAAACACATAAATTAATATGATTGATTATTATTTTTAATATCTAAGAAAACAAAAATATGTTGCTCGTTCATAAGTTATTACATGTTTATTTAACAAATAATTTTGAAAAATAAAAAATAAGGCCAATTCAAAACAGCTCTACACATATTAACTAAAGTGCTGTATGTTTGAACACAAAATTTGTATTGTAGTACATAAAATAAGAAAGATGATATTCGAATAGCTTTCATTTGAAAAGAACATGCTACAATCTTGCTTCAAAAAGTATAAGAAATTTTATCTTCTAAACAAAAAGTATGACTCACTATTTATTTTTCATTACTCTTTCCATGACACAAAATTAGATGTTTAATATTTTTTTTGCAGCATCTAGTACTAAAAATACATATATCGGAACCTTAGTTTTAACATGAACTATTAGGCACTTTATCTCATTTAACTTGTAACTAAGAGCGGTACATTAAAAAAATGCTAGATAAATTTAACATACAGTATTCAAAATTTTCTATGTTAATTTTTTATTTTATTTTAAAACACAAATATCAGGAACGGGGAGAATAATTTTTCAAAGACCTTAAAAAATCCACAAACCTTTGCATATTGAATCACATGTCTTGGTCACTAGTCCACCATTATACTGGCGAACAAATTAATCTCAACACTTACCTTATATTTTAGTTCATTTGCCTTTCGCGTTTTGTGAAACTAAAAGTAAAGTTAAATCTATAATTTTGAAAAGACATGTATAAGCAAATTGTAAATAGTGAAGAAGATAGAATGGTATTGAAATCGTGTTAGACTCCGATTTGCTCGTTTAAAGTGTCGCTGGAACAATTAGTTTTCTTGAAAAGTAAAAAGAAAAATAAAAGCAGTGTAGTAATACTGCTACGTGATTGATTAAAAACGTGTGAAGGTGCAAGTGAATGCAAATATCTTCAATTAAATGCCCACCAGTTATCCAACCTAATTAATCATACCAGCCGTTATAATAGAGTGCCATATTTCTATAATTTAAATCCTCAGTCAATATATAAAAAAAATAGAAGAGATTTCTTACAAAAAAATAGGAGATATTTCTTAAAAACAAAAAAAAATCGAAGAAAACAAAAGTAGCTGATACATATTTGTAACACTGATTTTTAGTTTATATAGCTGTTTTATTTTTTTGGTATTTATAGTTCATTGATTCAGAGTCGAACCTGAAATATTTGAGGTTTTATCTAAAATAAATTTATAAAAATTATTGTTTTTATAATAGAAACTTTTTTATTTGAAATAATGATATATTAAAAAACTAAATAGAAGTAATTAATTTTTTGATAATTTATTATATAATAATATTTCATAAATAAATTATGATATAATATGATCTATAAAATATTTTTATATAACTTTTTTGTAATAATAGTTTATGATATATTAATATATATGTAACTACAGAGTCTTATGAAGTAAAAATCTTATTAAAATATTTCAAATGTACGTGTTGTTCAAGTATGGTAATGTGTTGATTAACAAAAGTTTGTATTGAATCCAGTGTAAGTTTTGCATGTTGAAATATCTGGAATATGGTAAGTGTTTAATGAACTCACGGTCGTGGAGGCTACATTGTTCGTGGACCTCTCAACTAGGGATTTTTAGTGAGCTTTTTCTCTGCCTCTATTTATATTCTCTTTTTAGTCTTTCAAAAGCTATACTACTAGCTTAAGTGTATGCTTAATCTTTATCGTTCTCAAACTTCTTTCTCAAACTATACTTCAATTGCATGACTGTCAAAAAAATAACATAACTCAACCATCTGATGTCATATTTTTATTTGTTATGCTTGACTAATAACAAATTAATAATTGAAACAATATGGAAATATAAATAAAATGATGATTGCTATTTAACCCGAATTAAATTAAATCAAGTTGACAGAATCAATCTTCGCAGATTTGGTTACTATTACATTTTAAATTTTTAACCGATTGATGAACTTTTAACCGATTGATGAATTTTTAAAAAATTACAAGTGATTTGGTTTATTTATGCAATTCAAACCGATTAACATTTTAATATTTTTTTCAAAAACAACATACTTCGGATTATATAAATTTTTACCAATTTGCAAATCTAAAATGTATAACCAAACTAAATGTAATAAAAACTGATCTAATCATAATATTAAACTAAAAAAAAAAATTATGATTCAATTCCCAATATACCTAAAAATTTATATAAAAACCATATATTCAATTAAAATAATAACATTAATTATTTTAGATAATATTTTATTTATTTTTCATATATATAATTAGAAAACGACATAAAACTTTTGACAAATAAAAATGAAATATTAAGTAATTATTATGATTTAATTTATAAATATTTATATTATACATAAAGGATGGATGAGTCATCTAATATATATATGTATATAACATTTATTTAAACTCTTTCTCCTCTATTTATTGCAGCTTTCCTCCTTTCACTTTCAGGAGACAAACGAACAGATCTTTATTTCCTGCGTTTTCTACTTTTTTTTTTCGCTTTCCTTTCTAGCTCCCCTGTTTCACGTCTTCCATCTCTTCTCTGTTTCACAGTAAAGCTCGCAACTTTTTCCCTCCCATGGCTTCCTCTCTCCTCCTTGTGTAACTGTAACTTCCACAAAAATTATCAGAGCTTCCTCTTGCTCTGTTTTACCAAGCGCACTATCTACAATTTGATCGAATCTCAGAAAAAATCGAAAAAACATCAAAATGGAGGAAAAAACCAATCAGACGATTTCTCTTCCCATAAACATCCAACTCTTCCTCAAGTCATAGAGGAGCTAAAGGAGCTCTGGGCTATGGTTTTACCAATCACAGCAATGAACTGTCTAGTCTACGTACGCGCCGTCGTCTCCGTCCTCTTCCTCGGCCGTCTCGGTAGTCTCGAGCTCGCCGGAGGAGCTCTCTCAATCGGATTCACCAACATCACAGGCTACTCAGTCCTCGTTGGACTCGCCTCGGGACTCGAGCCGGTATGTAGCCAAGCCTTTGGTAGCAAAAACTGGGATCTCCTCTCTCTGTCTCTCCACCGCATGGTCGTGATTCTCTTGATAGCCTCCGTGCCCATCAGCCTCCTATGGATAAACCTCGGACCCATCATGCTATTCATGGGTCAAGACCCGGAGATAACCGCTACAGCCGCTGAGTACTGCCTCTACGCGCTTCCTGATCTTCTGACGAATACTCTGCTTCAGCCGTTACGAGTTTACCTAAGGTCACAGCGGGTGACGAAACCGATGATGTGGTGCACGTTAGCGGCTGTGGCGTTCCATGTGCCGTTGAACTATTGGCTTGTGATGGTGAAGCGATGGGGTGTTCCTGGTGTGGCGACTGCTTCCGTCGTGACGAACTTGATTATGGTTGGGCTTCTGGTGGGTTATGTTTGGATTAGTGGGAAGTTGCAGAAGAGAGTTAGTGGGTCTATGGCGGCTACGACGGCGGCTCAGTCGTCGACGGTGGTGGAGTTGGTTGGAGGATTGGGACCGTTGATGAAAGTGGCGGTTCCGAGTTGTTTGGGGATATGTTTGGAGTGGTGGTGGTATGAGATTGTGATTGTGATGGGTGGTTACTTGGAGAATCCTAAGCTTGCCGTGGCTGCGACTGGGATCTTGATTCAGACTACGAGTCTTATGTATACTGTTCCTATGGCCTTAGCTGGATGCGTCTCTGCTCGGGTACGTGTCTTGTCTTTATCTCTTTTGATTAATTGAGTCTAGTTTTGAGTCAAAGACTATTGATTTAGTGGTCAAGATTCGAGTCAAAGACTATTGACTAAGTTGATTAAGTAAAAAAAATGATTGATTTGGGTTTTAAAAGTGAAAGTTAAAAATCAGAATGTAGCTGAAATGTCTTTTAGTCTTTTTTTTCTTGGTTTTTGATTGGATTGGACAAGGTAGGAGTAATTGATTAAAATTACGAATTTAAGTCTCGGAACTTGAAAGAACAATTTACAAGAAAGATTTGATGTACTTTGTTTTTTTTTCTGAGTGTTTCCGAGGACCTTAATAATGATTTTGCCATTGTAACTTGCTCCAAATTTTAGATGTTCTTATACTTTGGTTTTGCGAAGACCTTAATGGTTCTTAGTTTTAACTTTTTCGAAAAAGAGAAAAAAAAGGAATAAAAAACGTGCAATGTGATGTAGGGATTGTGAAAAATATTGCATCAACTTCCATTAATAGATCACCCCGTGATATTTGATTGGACATTAACATACCTAAAAATAAAATAAAATAAAAAAGTGGTTGAAAAGAAAGAAGTCAAGTATGGTCTATTTGATTGTTGCCAATCTCATGACACTCTTCAACCTCATCGAAACCACTTGTCCTTTTATGTTTCCTTTACATGTGACAAAAGGGTGGCTTCAATAACTAACAACTAACTTTTAAGATTTGATTTATGGGTTCTCATTAATTTTCGCAGGTTGGGAACGAGCTTGGTGCAGGTAGACCGTACAAGGCAAGACTAGCGGCGAACGTTGCTCTAGCTTGCGCATTTGTGATAGGAGCATTGAATGTGGCTTGGACTGTGATTCTAAAAGAGCGTTGGGCACGGCTTTTCACTGGATACGAGCCACTCAAGGTGTTGGTTGCTTCGGTTATGCCAATTGTTGGGCTTTGCGAGCTAGGGAATTGCCCTCAAACTACGGGTTGCGGGATTCTAAGAGGGACAGGCCGGCCTGCGGTTGGGGCACATGTGAATCTTGGGTCCTTTTATTTTGTTGGGACACCTGTGGCGGTAGGACTAGCGTTTTGGTTGAAAATCGGGTTTAGTGGTTTATGGTTTGGGTTGCTTTCAGCTCAAGCGGCTTGCGCGATTTCGATATTGTATGCGGTTCTGGCGAGGACAGATTGGGAAGGAGAAGCGGTAAGGGCGATGAGGTTGTCGGGTTTGGAGATGAGGAAAGTTGGGAAAGATGAAGAGTCGTCGTTGTTGTTGTTGGATGATCGTAAAGGGAGTGATGAGAAGTTGGGTGGTGTTTTGTAATAAATTGGACAAAATGTGAAGTCAAAAAGGACCTTGAGAGACTTATTCTTGTTTGGTTGATCTTAACTAGTGGAGAGTGTTGTTGACTCGTTTGTTAATGTTTTATTGTCCATTTCGGTTTTTTTTAGTGAGTTTGCTAATTGGAATCTTCGAAGACGTTAAGAATCTGATTAATAATAAATAGTTATATAAAAAAAAGAAACGAATATTGGATATGGCCTTTTGCAAGAAATGGTGAAAAACGGGAATATAATAAAAGCTTGTAAGAAACTATTTTTGGCCATATAAAGCCAAACACCATTCAATGCATGCCTATAGTCCTTTATCTCCATTTTAGTGTGGTCTTCATAACAAAAAAAAATCTTATTTGTTGTAATTATGAAAAGTTGGGTCAAAAAAACGATGATGAGTACAGGGTACATTACATTAAAAATTTGAAAATTGCAATGATTCAATGCACGGCACAGGCAAAGGTGTGCCCAAAAAAACTTTGGGACATACCATTGCCATATTAGGCCCCATACAAAGGACTTCTTTTTGTCGGGCACTTCAAGCCTCGACTACGAAATTAGAAGAAACGTAGCAAACACCAATCCGATTCACATACCTTATCAATAACGATCCGGTTTAGATTTCTATTTGTTGTAACCCGAATGTCATGAGCTAGAAATTCAAATTAATCTTAGGAAGTCATAGAACAGTGACCAAACACAGTAGACTTTCAGAGCTTTAAGTTTTCATGTGATATTATGAAACTCTCAATATTATAAAGAAATCATATCGGACATGGATGATGTTGATATAGTTAAAAAGAGAAATAGATTTAGGTAAAGCTTCCCGGTTAACCCTAGCCTATTTACGAGAATGAGGTTAATCGTTGGAAGTTCAAATTCTCCTTGCTCATAATAGCAGAGGAGGTACTCAATGTAGGCCAATACCAATAAAATGTTGCAGATAGATAGAGAGAGAAGACAGATTTACCCTAAAAAATTTCTGCAGATGGAACTCTTAAAGTACACAACAGCTGAACTCAATTGACTATCCAGTGATTAGTTTACAAGAGGATCGCTTCTGAGTTCTGACATTGTGATATGCTGGTCTGATCTTCAATTGATGTAGGGTTCCCTTCTCTTTTCTGTTTAAACATCTTTCAAATCTCTTCTGTACTTGTCCATGTTGATGTCGCCAAGTACAGAATTCTCGAGGATATCTCATTGAGGACAGACCTCAAGAAGCTCTGCAAGAAAGAGGATTTTTACTCACTACACTGATATTGTTAATGCTGAGATTCAGTACTGCTAATATTACCACACAAGCAATTCAACTAGTTGGTAACCCGAGTCTGCAAAATCACCTGAAAAAGTCAGATTTAAGGCCTGAGCATATGGAATTCAAAACTTGTTTTTTCCATTGAGAAGTAAGAATGAAAAAGATAAGCTAGAGAGCTACTACACAGGAAAATGAACGAACCGGCTGAAAATGCAGCCACCAGTAAAGATTGATTCAGTTTTCAAGACATCTGGCTCCTCTTCTCTGTCGTTAAGTTTATCTTTTTGCGCCCTGATCGTGGCTTCTCCTGTGAACCTGATTTCCCAAAACTCCTCCTACCTGCTCTTGACCTTGAATGCGGCTTTTCCTGTGAGCCCAAACTCCCAAAACTCCTCCTACCAGCTCTTGGACTTGAGTTTCTATGACCACGCTTCAGACTCTGGTTTTGATCCACTTCATTATCATCATCGCCCTCGTCGTCATCAGCAACATCATCTTCAAGCTCATCCTCAACTTCAGAACCAGAATTGTCATCATTTTCAGCTTTTGCATCAGTGTCACAGACTTCGCCTTCTACCTTCCCCTTGTCTTCTCTCTTTCTGCTAGACACTGCATTGTTTTCTTTCTTAACCTTACTCATGAGTTTCATATAACGGTTACGGCTTGTCACCAATTGATTATTCTCTACCAACATTCCTCTCTTGTAAGCATCTCTAAGGACCACAGTGTGAGTCCTAAGCTTACTTGACAAGTAAAAGATACCAGGATGGTTATGGAGAACTCTCTTAAACCTTGATCTCAATCCCATAAACTCACCGAGATGCAAAATCGCGTCTTTCTCAGCCTTCTTCGACACAAAAAGGTTCAAGATTTCGTGCAAAACAGCAGCCGCCCACTTGTCAGACTCGTCGCTGGTAGCCGAGAGATGAAGTGCGTTCTCATACGGAGAGATGTATGGCAGCTTCTGCCATTCATCGATCCATTTCTTCATCTTCTTGTCCACCACAAAACCATTTGAGAACTTCATAGGAAACGCAATAGGAGATCCTTTAGAAAACTCTCCTTTTCCTGCTGTTCTAGCCTTCTTCTCCAACACAGATACAGAATGCTCGTTGCTCCAGCAAACCAGTTCTAGTTCGCCGCTACATCCGCGCATTTTCGATTTGATTACTCTGAAATAGTCAGGGAACTCAGGTACCATGGTTTCAACGTAATCCTGAGGCAAACCTAAATCCCATTTCAACAAATCGAGAATCTCCAATGGAATCTTGTTGATCCTATTTATCATCAGCAATTTCAAGAGCCTATCACCTAATCCCTGCTTGTAAGACTCGCTCCCGTAAACCAATTGCTCTTCGGCGTCGAGGTTGAGAGTCTCCGGCGTGAGGCTGATATGAGGGTGGATGCCGATTCCTCCGGGAAGAAACTCCTGGAAAACGGAGGGGAAGCTTCGGACGAACTCGATCGGACGGAGGGGAACTCGCAGGGAGTCTTTCTGACTTGTGATAACGGAGATCGGGACTGATTTGGCAGGCTCCGATCTGATTAGGTCCTTGATGCTGAGAAGCGGTCTGAGATTCTTCTCCCTCTCCACCGCGTGGTCGAGGCCTCTGTCTCTTACGAATTTGTAGGCATCTTCCGCCGTATCGGAGAAAGTTCGCCGACCAGTTTGACGGCGGGTAGAAATGGTGCGGAAGATTGATTTCATCTCAGAAGCGGCTAGTTTGCTATAGGGTTTCGGAATAAGAAAAGTGGAAAATTGATGAAGGGTTTAAAGAGGGTTTTGGGTCTGTTTTTTCTTTTTCTCTGTTTTTTTCTTTTCATTTAAGTAAAAGTGTTGAATGTTTTTTTAAAAAAGTTATCCACAGTCAAAGAGAGTTGTAGATACATCTTTTAGTTTTGTTTTTTAGGCTAAATGACTCGTTCAAGGTAATTTACACGATTCGTCTAAGCTAAATTAAACATGTTGATGAGTGTAATTCGTCCAAAATTCTATGACAATTTTAGTCCAAACAAATATATTTGAAAAAATCGAAATTAAAAACGTAAGTTTCTTTTATAAAGGGAATTTTTAAAATAAATAATACTAAACGTTTGATTCCTTTGCTTTAAAGCTTGCCAAAATATATAGCAAACATAAGGAACCCAAAAAACCATAAGATGGTCATCAACGTTAATAAAGGATCGATAATTGTGGATGCGTAAAGAGTCTGTCACCAAATCAAAAGGCGAGTTAGTCAAAGTCTGAGCCAATCAATCAAAAACTTCAAATAACCAGAAAAAGGTTGATTCTCTCCGCCTCACACGACGGGTAATCTCATTTCTTCCTGCGGTCGCGCTAAATCCCACCGGCAATCGGTCATGGCGACCGCAAACTCCGGGAAGACGCCTTCCGCCGCGAATCTTTCCACCGGCTCCCGCGACTCGAGGCATTTCGATTTCTCGTCCGCTGATGCGCCTCCTTCTAAGCTTTCTCTCTCGCCCGATCAGCTCAACCACTGCCACAAAGCTCTCGGGATTTTCAGGGAAAAAATCCTAGATCCAGACTCGATCGCTCGTGAGTTTGCCATTTTGCAGGTTATAGATCCATCTTTTAGTCGATTTTTGAAGAAATTGAGAAACTTTCCTCTTCCATATCTGTCTCTCTGCAGCAGAACTATTTCGTTCCACAGTTACGTATTTATAATATCAACTCTCTTTGAACGCAGGCTAATAGGATGCGGCCATCGGAGATGCAGCGAAGCTGTACAGTGGCTATGAACAGTGTCAATTTTGAGAAGAACAGATACACAGATGTTGTGCCATGTATTTTCCTTTTTCCTCCTCTTTTTTTTTGCGGTTTTGCTAGGTAGCATGATGGTCTAATCAATTTACTATTCTGCTTTGGATTTAGTTGACAAGAATAGGGTTGTTCTGAGTCCGTGCAAAGACTATCGATCATCTGCAAAGGGATATGTAAATGCAAGCTTCATTGAGGTAACAGTAAGTCTATTATCTTGTGTGTTTTCTGAAGCTTTCTGTTGTTTTTTGATGGTTATTAACCCTGGCTTGTGTTTTACAGACGTCTTCGTCGTCTGAGAGTATTTCTCAGTTCATAGCTACGCAAGGTCCTCTACAACACACGATGGAGGACTTCTGGGAGATGGTAATTCAGCAGCATTGCCCAGTCATAGTGATGCTCACTCGATTGGTCGATAATTATAAGGTACTTGATTGCGTTCACTACAAGGTTTTCAAACTTCTTTGTCTTGCTTGTGTGTATGACTCCCGTTGTGTTGCTGCAAAATAAGAGGAATATTACTATCTTCTTTGTTTAATGTTGACGAACTCACTCATTCTTAAAAATTAGTTCGTAAGGAGGTTTCTAGTGACACAGTTATTAACACCGATGTTTGCTTCTCCTTGATAGCTGGTTGGTTAGAGGCCAGTTGATATGGACCTATCTTAATACTAGAGTCTCACCAACTCTCATATAAACAATGGATTGAAACTTACCCTTAGAGATAACAAGTAGCAAAGGATGTTCACTGAGTTATTGAGGTGATCATCAAGGCATCTATTGCTATATTATATTTTAGACGATATCATTTTAATATGATCTGCTTAAACATCCAAGTAGAAGGGAAGGAATATTGGTGGAGTTGATGTGAGCATTTGGTTCTGACGCTATTCCTTCTTATTCAATCAACCATTAGTTCATTATTTGTTAGCAAGTTTTGAATTTTCCCTAAACAGTGTTGACAATAGATAACTATCTCACTGACGTTGATTAATGAACTTATCTGCTTTGTATCTTCATATTCACTTATTTGGCGTCTTATTACAGACTGTCAAATGCGGGGACTATTTTCAAGCCGAAGATGGACCTAGAGAATTTGGCAACATATCTACTATGACAAAATGGGTAAAGACCACTGATACTTCATTACTGTTGCGGAATATTGAGGTTAATTACAAGGAGGTAAGAATCTTATATCAGTTCTCTACTGTTTCTTTCTATACAAAATTTCTCTCTTATGAGGGTCCGACATGTTTCATCTAAAGGGAAAACTGTGTGGTGTTTTGTTTCAGACAGAAGATCAGCCCCTGTCCGTTTTGCATATTCAGTATCCGGAATGGCCTGATCATGGAGTTCCCAGGGATACTGTGGCTGTCCGTGAAATTCTGAAAAGACTGTATCAAGTACCGCCAAATCTCGGCCCAATCACTGTGCACTGCAGGTACGATGCATGTCGATGTGTGTGTCTATATGCAAGTGTCTTTCAATTATCTCCTGAAAAAATTGCTTTTATCTTTCAGTGCAGGTATAGGAAGAACCGGAACGTACTGCGCGATACATAACACAATCCAGAGAATTCTTGCTGGCGATATGTCTGCATTAGATCTTGCTAAAACCGTGGCAATATTCCGCAGCCAACGCGTTGGCATGGTTCAAACCATGGTAATCTTCTAATTTCATGCACAAATTGGCGTTACATTTTACCTAGCAAAAATATCAGTATGTTACCACATTGTTGTTTTTTTATGGTCGTTCTGACTTGTTCCAATCTTACTCTTTCTTTAAGGATCAATACTTCTTTTGCTACAACGCCATTGTTGATGAATTAGAAGATCTAACTGCGGGGACAGATACTGGAACGAGTTCATAAAGGTGCGCAGTTTAAGCTTGCAAAGGTTTTGGGCTTAATGTATAAATCTGCTTGCACTACTTCACTTCTCTGTCTTTGATGCATCTGAATGCTACATTGTCGTGTGGTCTTCTGCATAAGTAAAGACAAGAAAATGCTTTAACACAAGTGTATATCTATCATCGTCGTAATCTGATTGTGGAGAAACCAGTGTGGTGATGTCTTGTGAAAACTAGTCTTGTCAAGACTTTTCAATTTCTGTAAATTTCCATATGTGATTAATTTTCAAAACTTTTGCTGTCAAAATGTGGGGTAACGAAGCAAATGAATTTGCCGATGCAAGATTGTTTAAAAGACTTTATAAATCATATCTTCAGGACTCGGGAGGTTTAGAGAAGGTTCTTCTGCTGATGAACCGGTTTGAGTTGGTTGGAATTGAATCCGGATTAATTAAAATAAGAAGGACTTATTGGTTAAGACTGAACCGAGCTTCTCTGGTAAAAATACAGTGGAAGCGGTTAAAAAATCATCCTCGTCACGCGGGAAATCTCGCTTGAGAGTTTAATTTTGTATTAGTGAATGTATCCTCTTGGATTATCTTTGCTTGCAATGATTAGTGAGTGTTCGTTTTTAAATTCTTCGTTTTTCTTACTCTTGTTTTTAAATTTTCCAAAAAAAATGACAAATAATAAAACTGAACTACAAATCTGAACAAATTAGATACTACAAATCTGAATAAAAATGTTCCAAAATTTTTGATAGTTTCCTTTTTTCTTTTTTTAGTATGCCAATTCTCAAACTCCAAACCAATTGATGAAGTAAGGTGAAACTATAGTGAAAGAGAAACAATAAATACTCAATAGATAGAAAATATGTAGTGGAACTTTAGGTCCCCATAGGAATTAGGAAACTTTCTGAAAAAGTGAAAAGCCAACTAGTTTATTTACTTATTTAAAGCATGTTATTATAAAACTAGATAAATATAAAGCCCCGCCCAAAACCAGATTGTTGTTGTTATATAAAGACCTAATCTCTCTACGCTAGGGTTATTTAAAACTTATTGCTCCTCTCAACGAACTCTTCCCGGAAAATATAAATAAACCGTCATTGTTCTCTTCTTCTCCATGGCCAAAGCTAATCTTTTTGGTAAGCGAAAGCCGGAAGATTATTTGGAGGCCGAACCGATTCCGAAGAAACATAAAGAACAATCCGAGGAGAAGGAGACAACGAACGAGAAGATCGAAGGAACGGTCGAGTTGTCCGAGACAAAGTCTGATCATCAGGCTAATTTTATCTCAGTGAAGGTATAATTTTTCGAAATTTAAAATATTCTACTGTTTGTTAGATATATTGTACAAGTTTTATATTCAATTAATCATCTTGTGGTTATTATCTCCAAATCTTGCTACTCATGTAACAGGAGACAATGGAAGGAGTTGATGAAAGTCCCGATTTTTCTGAGGTATCTCTTCTTGATATCTTCTAAATATGTCATGCTCAGAAGAAAGGCTATTGTTGTTGAAAGATGAATATACTTTTTGTTGTTGTTATGCAATTTAAGGCCTTTTCTACATAAGAGTCGTGTTAACATACTTGGCTGTTAAATTCAGGAACTTGTTGTACCAAAAAAGACCGTCTTTGTTGCCGGTCTCCCTCCCAAAACTAAAATATCAGATATGTAAGTAACACCTTTCGTTCTTGGAGCTAGTTTTTTTTCTCATGAATGATATTTTATCTTCCATTTTTACAGCATCTGGTTCTTCAAAGATGTTGGAGAAGTTGTTCGTATTCGACTTCAAGTACCCGACAATTTCAGTTGTTTGGGCCAAGGCTTTGTTGAGTTTGCTTCTGCTAACCAAGCAAAGAAGGTGAGAGTAGTTTATATTAATGATGAAAAGTATTTAACTAGTCATTTGAGAAGTAGTGTATACTTATGATGAAAGATATACGAGTAGTTATTTGAAAGTACGATTGCTGATTTAAATCTTTAATTTGTGCTTTAGGCACTGAAAAAGAAGAAGAATAATAAATATTTGCACAAACGCATGATTTTTCTTGATGTGGCTAATAAAGGAGATCGATGCCTTCCACACAAGTAAATTGATTTATGTTATAGAGATTTGTTTTGTAACTTATTTAGATTTTTGATGCCACGACAGAAGATTAACGCTATTCTTTTTTGTTAATTAGGTATTGCATAGATCACAAGGTTTGGTAAGGGACTTAACTATTTGCCTTTTGAGTTTGTTATCAAGACCACATTGTGTGTATTTTTTTTGGTATGCATGGAGAGATCACAAGGGTTTTTGATATTCAAGGTACGAAGAAGACTACCTTCAACAAGAAAGCCTTCCAATAGAAGAAGATGAGACAGCTCCCAATGTTGTTAAGGTACCTCTTCTATTTATCTTCAATATATGTCAGTCGCTCAGAAGAAACGCTTAGCGTTTAATAACACAACTGTTGCCACAAAGTCAAGAGATGACTGCAATCCAAGTCCTTTTCTCCTTAAGAGTCGTGCTAACACACTTGGCTGTTAAATTCAGGAAGCTACCGTACTACTTGTTGCCAATCTCTCTCCCCAAACAACAATATCACATATGTAAGTAGAACCTTAAGTTTCCACTTTCCTTCTCGGAGCAAGTTTTTTCATGACTGATTTTGTTACCCTCCACACTTTTACAGCATCAATTTCTTTGAAAGTTTTGGAGATGTCGTTGGTGTTCGACTTATTGTAAACCACGAGGGTAAGCATGTAGGCTATGGCTTTGTTGAGTTTGCTTCTGCTCACCAAGCAAAGTGGTGAGTAAGTTTTTTAGTAATGATGCAACAAGTATTAAAGTAATTTGAAAAGTATACAAGTAGTTGTTTGTAAGTGCCATAGCTGATTAAATCTTTTATACTGTAGGCGTTGGAAAATAAGAATGGTGAATATTTGCACGATCATAAAATAATGTTGATGAAAGGAGTTGACGAAGCTCCAGATTTTGCTGAGGTATAATATAAGAAGTATTGCCACAAAGTCGAAAGATGAGGCTACTTTTTGTTGATATGCAATTGAAGTCATTTTTTCCTAAGAGTCGTGCTAACACATTTGGCTGTTAAATCCAGGCAGCTGCCGTAAGAAATAAGACGCTCTTTGTTGGCGGTTTCTGCATCCAAACTAAAATATCAGATATGTGAGTAGCATCTTTAGTTTCCTCTTTCGTTCTTGGAGCAAGATTCTCATGAAGAATATTTTTTCCTTCGTTTTTACAGCATCAGTTTCTTCAAAGATGTCGGAGAAGTTGTTCATGTTCGACTTACTGTAGACCATAGGTGCAGGCAGATGGGTTTTGGCTATGTTGAGTTTGCTTCTGCTAAGGAAGCAGAGAAGGTGAGAGTAGTTTATAGTTATGATGAAAATTATATAATTAGTTATTTGAAAGTACGAGTACTGATTAAATCTTTTACTTTGTAGTCGCTGGAAAAGAAGAACGGTGAATGTTTGCACAATCGCAAGATTTCTCTTGGTTCTGTTATAACAGATGCAGACTCTTCATATACCAATACATTGATTTTTCATGATATAGAGATTTGTTTATGTAACACTTGTTGTAACTTATTGCTAGAGTTTTGATGCCATTACAGAAGACTAACGCTATTATTTTTTGTTAATTAGGTATTGCATAGATCACAAGGTTTGGTTAAGAATTGAACTATTTGCATCTTGTGTTTGTCATCAAGAGTACATTTTTTTGGTAGACATGGAGAGATCACAAGGGCTTTTGATATCCCAGGTACGAAGAACACCCTCAACGGAAAGCCTTCTGCTAGAAGAAGATGCAGCAGTGGAAGGACATGATGAAACTCCAGATTTTTTAAAGGTACCTCTTGTTATTATCTTCAAAATATGTTAGGTTCAGAAGAATAATTGTTGCCAAAAGTCCAAAGATGACTTATTCTGAGGATGAGTCTACTTTCTGTTGTTATGCAATCAAAGTCCTTTTCTGCTTAGAGTCGTGCTAACACACTTGGCTGTTAAATTCAGGAAGTTGCCTTGAGGAAAAAGACTGTCCTTGTTGCCACTCTCTCTAAGAGAAAAGAAGCCCTTTGTGACATATCAAACATGTAAGTATCACTTTTAATTTCCTCTTTCGTTCTTGGAGCAAGCTTTTTTATGACTAGTCCATTTTTACAGTATCGATCTCTTCGAAGATGTTGGAGAAGTTGTTCGTGTTCGACTTATTGTAGACCACTGGGGTAAGCATGTGGGCTGTTGCTTTGTTGAGTTTGCTTCTGCTAACGAAGCAATGAAGGTGAGAGTAGTTTATAGTAATGATGAAAAGTCTTTATATAAGTAGTCATTTGAGAAATAGTGTATACTTATGAATTTGATACTGTAGGCGGTGCAAAAGAAGAATTGTTCTGCGCTCTATGTTAACATGGCTGAGATAGCTCCATACCCTTTCCGACCCAAGTAAATTGATTTTCCATATGGAGATTTTTTTCTCTAACTTAATGCTACAGTTTTGCTGTCATAACAGAAGATTAACGCTATTGTTTTTGTTAATTAGGTACAACCTTGTAGAGAAGCTTTGGTAAGGGATTTAACTATTTGCCTTTCGAGTTTTGTTATCAAGACCACATCGGATGACAAGGGTTTTTGATATATTCCAGGTACGAAGACAACCTTCGACGAGAAGGCTTTGGTTTGCCGAAAAAATCAAGGTTCAAGAAAGATGAGGTAATCTTCTGCGGTAAGAAGATTACCTTCTCTGACAAAGACTGATAGAAGAAGATGAAGCTCTTTGGTGTTTATAACTTGTGATACAATGCAACTTAAGTTTATAACTTTTTATTACCAATAAAATATTTTTCTCTTCATGTAAGATTTCTTAGATGCTCTACTTTAATCACTCAATACAATGCTCTGTTTCTTGTTTGCTGCAATATGTATTGATTCTAAAATAGAATAGAATCAGTAGATAGTTAGAAAAGGCTCTTCTGCTAATAAACCGGTTTGATCTGGTTGGAATGAATCCAGATCAATTTTAAATAAGAATTGGTTAAGACTTAACCGAGCTTCTCTGGTAAAAAATAAAGTGGAAGCGGTTAAAAATGTCGAGCCATCCTCGTCACGCGGGAAATCTCGTTTGTGGCGGCGCGTGTCTCCACGCGCAGTAAACTTAAGCTATTAAACCCCCAAATCGGTCGCGAGTCTTTTGCTTTCTGGGTCATCGAATTAATTAAATAAGCAAATCATCGCCACGAGTCTTCTTCTTCGGGTACCATATTCCGATTCGAGAATCTCTCTCTCTCTCTCAAGGGTAAGTTTGCGTCTCCAGATCTCAAATCTGAATTGAATTCTTCTGGATCTTTGCAATTATCTCACAAATTTCGTCAACCAGTTTGATGGGTTTTTAGCAAGATTTTGTATCATCTAGGTTGAATTTGCTGTTGAGGCTTTACTGTTGACTCTGAGCTCTACCTGTCGTGTTTAAGAATCGTATGTGATTTAGTGATAGACCTTTGATCTAGGCTAAGCTAGAGATGTGGCTTTCGTGATGTTGCATATTGCATTCTCTTGAATTCTTCTGTCACTGGTGGTCATGCGAACAAGGTTCAGGATTTTGGAATCTGGTGATCTCTTCCATTCCATTTGCTTCTGAAAATGGAGTCTAGTCTCTCAAGTGTTATCTATCATAAATATGGTAATGTATTCAGAGCTACCAGTTACTAAATAAGTCAGAAGTGTTGAGGAACTCTTAGTTGTGTGGAAAGTAACGAGCTTTGTCTTGATTTCTTTAATGTACTTACTTATAGTCGTTAGTGAAAATCATCCTCGAGAAGAAGTTTCCATGATCTCATTGATGCAGTATCAGCAAAAGAGTGCTGGTTGAAACGGGTCAGATTTTGTCTATATATAAGCTTCTAATGGGTCTAGAGGAATTTACTTTACTGACTCTGTTGAATGGCTTAGCTTCTTTTTTTCCTGTGAAGGGTACTTGTAAGTTCTTTTGTTCCATAGGAATGAAATAACTAGCAGCAGATGTAAATTTATGAATTCTTTGGCTTTTGTCAAAATTGCAGGAGTCCTAAAAAGCAAGTGGTGGTCTTTCTTGTGATACAGAAGCCACACACACGATAGACATTTCCACCCACGCAAAACATGAGCTTTGCGTGCCTCGTGTGCCACAGTGTAGAGAGTCCGTCCCACTCGTTTAGAAGCTACTCCGTTTCTAGCTCAGACAACGAAGGAAGATGCTCCGTGATTGCGAGCTGCCTCACCAGGAAATCACTCATTCAAGCTGCAAGATCGAACACTTTCCCTGCATCATCCTCAAAGGTAACCCCACAACCCAACTTCCAGGCAGGTGATCTGATGATAACAGAAGGAGCCTCGCCACGGTTAGTGCGAAGCCGTGCGGTGAGAAGAGACATTGTCAGAGACTGGAACTTCAACGAAATCGAGACAGAGCTTTAAATCACAATCTGACTCTTCTCTTTAGATTAGTATTAGCTTATTCATCCTCGGGAAATGTTAGCAGCCTTATCTATCTTCTGAGTTTCTGTTCAAACGATCTTACATTCATCACTCGTCAAATTTTGTACTGTGCTCACTGCTTTATAAACCAATAATCTAATATTATCTCTCATTTTTCCGACCGTTTAGTTTGGTCCGTTTTCGTTTCTATGTTAAATTACCGAATCTTTATGTTTTTATTACAGGCATTACAAATCAACCACACGCTAAGTTGAGGCTATATAACTTGGGGAAGCAAGAACAGATCTCTTAAGCGAATCAGTCATCTTAAAAATGTAAACAAAGTGGTCACATGACGTGAGGAGGAGTTAGGCGATAGAAGGCACGTGATAGTATTTGCCTTTGCACAAGCACTTGTAGACAACAGGACAAGCCTCGGACTCGGAGGCGGAACATTTGGAACTGACCACAACGAGCTTGCATGGTCTACATGGTCCACACGCGTGCGAGCAGTCCGGTATGCTTGACCCGCTTGCCACATCTACAACCTCGCAATAAAAATAAAGAAAACAACTTGCTCGTCAAGATAATGAAACAAGATTTATCGTCACTGATACTGAATCATGCAAATTGCCAAAGAATACTCACAGTTGATGAGATCCAATCGGAAACTGTTACTACTAGCAAAGAGATGGAGAAGAAGAAGAAGAACCGCGAAGAAAGATATCGATTTCATTCGAAAAATGTGAAGTATATATATAGTTATATGGAGGGAAAAAGTGGTGAAGAGGTGAAGTAAAGTGTGGAGTTGAAGATAAACTTATGATATATAGTAGAATGAGAGTAAAGATTGAAATGGATTTTACATGAAAGAGTATTGGATTCACATGATCCCTCTCTCTTTTTTCAAAGGCTTTCACATTCTTTGATCCTTATCCATTAATTTGAATCATCTTACTGTTTAGGTTTTACTTCTCAGTTCATATTCTGGCAACAGATTGGCATACACAAACAAATTGTAATATAAACTTATGGAAAGGTCATTTAAAATATGGAGTCACAAACCTTAGATGACTCATCATCATCATCAAACTTTCATCAAGACTTACTTGCCATCAAGCGTGACCTCTAAAGACATTGCTTTTAATGAAGTCCTGACTCCTTTGTTACAACCACATAGTTCACCTTTTTTTCAAAAAAAGAAAAGAAAAAAAAACATATAGTTCACTCTCATTTACTCAGGTTCACCCTTTTATCATATTTCACATAATTTATTCATCGTATTATATAAAATTCAATACGTTATAGTATAATTCAATCAACTTTTCACCTATATGAGATTATACGATAGCACCTGACAAGACACACCAAATAAAAGAGTAAAATATTGAGACATCATCTAAAATAGGGGTTTTAGTTTTATATAGTTATGAATAAACAAAAATCCATAAAAAAAAAATCAAAAATTTATGATTTGGTCAGAAGACATAATAACAAAAAACACTAAATGTATTTACACGTGATGAATGAGAGAAAGGGATTCTTAGAAGCAATGCTGCAGAAAAAGAAGATTATTAACTTAGAAAATCAAAAATATTGATAATTGAAGTGGTATTTCTATTTTCCTTTTTATTTTGTTAGTTATACATTATATTTACATCTAACAACCAAACCAAGTATATGTTGATTCTAATCTAGATAATTTAAAAAAAAACTTTTTTTTATAATAATGGAAAAGTGAATAGTCTTGTTTATGCTTAATTGAGTTAAAGTCACTGGCTTCTTCGTATTACACATAATAATTCAAAACCAAAATTTATCACCACAAAAGCAAACTTCAACACAAGCATTACCCTTCTTTAACTTCTCTGACAAAAGAATTTGCCGGAATGTTTTCCAAAAAATGTTCGACATAACAAGTCAAAAATTAAACGGATTTTCAACAATTCCAATTTAGATTATCCGACGAATATAAGCAGAGAAATAGATTACCTCAATCTCCAATTGTAGTACGGTTTACTCTTAATGCTTCAACCTTTCAAGATTGAAAAATAAATCACACAAGTTGAAGAGAAGAGTAATAAAACCCCCTAAATGTTTTTTTTTAATAGATTATCTTGAAATGATTTATATAATAAATCCTCATTAATAAATTGAGCTTCTATGGTATATACTAAAGGCTAACTAGCAGGACGCGTGCCCATACGAGCATGATCAAGATGATGTGTTAACAACAGATTATCGTCATGATAATCTAGTCGGATTTGCGAAAGAATTAATGTAAATGCTCTTTCTTTTCAAATTGTTCAAAAATCAACAAGATACTAAAATTAAAGAAATTGGATGGTTAAGTCTTAACAAATTACTTAAAACATAAAAGTTTCATCCTCTTTTTAAAATGTATATATGAAACAAGAAAGAGGAATAAGAGATGTAAAACGAAAAATTTCGTAACATTACCATTTACAGGAAAGGATCAATCGCATCACACCCGTTTGATTTTAATACCGCTAATTTGGTTAGTTCATGATGTGGTTTGCTACTTTTTTGTAACTTATCGAAGTTTTTTATTGTATTTTGCATGTAACTCAAATTAGAAGGCACTTGTGAATTTTTATTTATTCTGCAATTTTTATAGATAATCCTTAAAAAAACAAACACGAATTGGTAACCATTATTTATATGTTATTATACTTCTAAGTGTGAATTCAAATGTAAAAGATTAATCTCCCAAAAAGATTACTTTCATGTGTAACTTTATGAATCTAGAAGACTTACACGTCTCTTTTATACTTTTTCTAATTTTATTATAACGTAACAATGCATATGCTTCACACACATTTAGAATCCACTCAATCATCTTACCATGTACAAAACACATTTTATTTAATTAATTACTTTTTCTCAAAATGAAAAATTAATAGACGTGTTTGTGCTTACTTCATATTTAAAATAGAAGTCACTGAATTCACTGGCCTCACACTCTATTGTTACAATATGCATGTCATTATATAATGCAAAACAAAAAACACTACTAAACCAACAATCATACACACAAACAAAAGACAAGAAACTTTTGTTGTTCTTTCAATGGAGCTCATAATCCCGATTAATCCTATATTCGCACTACTTCTTTTGCTCCTTGTTGTTCTCAAGACGCTTTTATGATCCTTGTTTGGCAGCCATTTGCGTTGACCAAAAGATTCAAGAAACAAGGAATCAGAGGAATCATGACGAAAGTTATGGTGGACTGCACAATGAGGATGTTAGATGAGTAGAGAAACCAGAGGAGTGATGATAAAACAGAGGCACTGGTGATGAAAAAGGAGATGAACAGAGAGTTTCGGAGATTAACGGCTGATATTATAGCAACTGCTGCGTTTGGAAGCAGTTACACCGAAGGAATCGAAGTGTTTAGAACACAAGAAGAGCTTAAAAAGTGTTGTGTTATCTCTATCGCTCACATCTCCAGCCCTGGAACTCAGTAAGTAAATCGACAGTTCTTGTTTTTCAGCTCCTCTGTTTCAGACAAGATTCTTTAGAGTTGAAGAATATTTTTGTCGTGTTTCTTGTTTTCCAAGGTACCTTCCCACGCCTTCGTATATTCAGATATGGAAGCTGGATAGGAAAATGAAGAACTCAGTGAAGAAAATAGTAGATTCGAGACTACAGTCAAAATCAGATTACGGAGACGATCTTCTGGGAATCATGTTGAAATCTTGCGAGTCCGAAAATAATGAACGAAAGATGAGCATTGAAGAGATCATAGATGAATGCAAGACTTTCTTCTTCGCAGATACGAATCTAATTCGAATCTATTGACATGGACAACGATGTTGCTGAGCTTGCACCAAAGTTGGCAGGAGAAACTCAGAGAAGAGATATTCAGAGAATGCGGTGCAGAAAACCCCAGCTTCAGACACGTTCTCCAAACTCAAACTGGTAACTAAAGTTCATATTTTATCATTAAGGTTTAATTGTGGTTTAAGAAAAGAGTCTCTTGTGGTTGAAGAAACTTATTTCTGTCTTGCAGATGAACATGGCGTTCATGGAGTCGCTTCGCCTGTACGGACCAGTATTATTTTTTTCCTGACAAGCATCATTAGATGTGAAGATAGGACAACTTGAGATTCCCAAGGGCACAACTTAAATTTTCCCGCTTCTAAAGATGCACAGCGAGAAGTCCATTTGGGGATCCGATGCCGACAAATTCAACCCACTGCGATTCGAAAACGGTGTTTCTCGAGCAGCCAATCACCCAAACGCTCTCCTCGCATTCTCAATGGGACCAAGAGCTTGCATTGGCCAAAGCTTTGCCATGACTGAAGCCAAGACCGTGCTCACCATGATCCTTCAACGGTTCCGGCTTAGCCTCTCCAGCGAATATAAGCACGCGCCAGTGGATCACCTCACTGTACTGCCTCAGTACGGCTTACCCCTAATGCTTCAGCCTCTAGATGTTTGAAGTAAATGCCCGCATTGATCGGATGTCTGAAACTACTTATGGGCTCAATCTTCATCAAATAATTGGGCTTTTACGATCGAGCCTTTATGGGCCAAACAGTTATTTATATATCGTGCTCTAAGCCGGCTTAATAGTGTGATGTGTACTACTTAACTAAACTACCAAGTGCTAATTGATATTGCATAGCAGATAGCAGCTAAAGGAAAAACAAAACTATTGATGTTGAATAGATAATTGAACAGTACAATGTTTTCACCTTATCAGATAATCACACATGTCCGAATCAATACGAGAGGTAATAATAACGTGAGGAACTGGACATGTGTTGAGAAGTGTTTTCTCACTTGCCTATGACATTTGGTTTTGGAACTCAGATGTCTCATAGACACGAGCAGTGTTATCAACAGATACCGAAACAATGAAGTCGGTGTTGGTGGAGATTGAGATGGCCTGGACCGCATCTTGATGGCCATGGTAGGTATGGACGCAGTTGCCTAACAAGCTATCCCAAACGCTCACCGTACCGTCGGCGCACCCCGTGGCTAAGTACTTGGAGGTTCCTATCCAAGTGACGCATGTCACACCTTCCTGTTATAAAAAGAGAGAAGAAGGGCTCATTGTTTTAATTTAAATCTTTGTTTTGTACTCTAGCTCATCAGAGAAACTACAAGAGGTTTATACCGCGTGGTTGCAGATGAACCTGGGAGTTGAATGTTGCAGATCCCAGATTATAAGCTTCTTATCCATTCCACCGGTTGCAGCCATAGGGATGGTTGCCGAGCTTGGTGAAAACTTCACACATTCAACTGAGTCTGTATGGGAAGTCAGAGAGCTCACAACCTGTTGGTATGATTATGCACAAGTAAGAAGCACAAAGACTATTTAGAATTGAGAAGCATTTGGTAGACGACATGTCAGTTGAAATCATTTAGATCATATATCAATCCTGTTAACAGCTTGGTAACAGAAGCAAGTAACTGAAGCAATAAGACAAACCTTTCCAGTAACTATATTCACAATGTAAACAGAACCGTCTTTTGAGCCACTGATAGCGAGACTTGAGTTCGAGTTAATGTCCAAGCATATCAACCCTTCCGTATGATACGGATGACCTACAAGACATGAAAGGTTAGTGTTTCACACCAGTCATAAAAGACAAAGTATCTAATGTACAGTAACATGTAAACCGAAAGAGGGAGTGAGTTCCCCTTGCCTTTAACCACATGCATGCTTTCGCAAGTTTTTGGGTTCCATACTATCAAACTTGCATCATCAGAGCCAGTACAGATTAGTTTACCTACAATATCCACACAGAGGCAAGCAAAGCTTTTGTATTAGAAATCGGGTAGACTTAATCAGGCAATCAGTAAAGCATATTAGACAGAAATTTATATAGATACCATCAGGAGTGAAGTCACCGCAAGTGACACTTTGATTGTGACCGGAAAACATATTAAGATAGGCCTCTTTATCAGCATTCCACATCCATAGAGAACAATCTTCTGATCCAGCCAACACAATGTGTCCTCTCGGATGCCACTTCACCCACTGAAAAAACCACACAGTAAGTAAGTACTAGATCTGGAAATGTGCAGCTTTTTATATAAACCTTATTGTCACCAAGCACAGCTTTTTATACCTCGATTCCACCACCAGGACCGTCCAAAACACATTTTAGAGTCCCTGATGATGCATCAAAGATCTGAACGACACCATCCAAACCTCCAGATGCAACTAACTTTCCATCATAGCTAAAAGCTAAAGAAGATACAGAGTCCTTGTGACCTGGAAGCTCAGCAGCCCAATCTCCATTGCCAATTTTCCAGAGAAAGCCTTTGTCATCTCCACCTCCAGTTGCAACAAGGGTAGGATCTGTTGGGCTACAAGCCAATGCATAAAGCTCACCTGTAAAGCAAACCTTCTTAGTTTCAAGAAGACTGCAAACATTTTGAGTGAGATAATAGAATGATAAAATCTGGTATCAAATATAAACTAAGCGTAACCTTTGTGACCAGTGAAAGTGTGAATGGAGTCATCGTTTTCATCTACAGCCAAAAAAAAAACGAACTATAAATTCCAAGAAATTTTGCAGAAACAAAAACTAAAATAGAAGAGGTGATAAGTCACTACCAAATTCTTCATCATCATTGTCATCATTATCATCATCATCTGCGTCGGGAAGATCTGAATCAACAATACAAGAGTCACACACAAAATACCTACAACTAAAAGGTCACGACTGAAGAAGAGAGAGAAAGAGAGAGAGATGGATACGAAAAAAGAAAAACCTTCTCCGTCGACATCGATTTCATGGAGAACATCGGATTCGCCGAGGAAAACATCTCCCTCGTCTTCTTCTTCCATTGCTGGATTATTCATGTCTGTGTTACTCATATTCTTCTCTCTTGCCACAGAATTTTCGCAGCCACCACGCAAGAGAAACAGACGCGACGAGGCGGCGAAGAGGGAAGTGTGCCGTGTAACGACGATGGAGAGGGGAGACAAGACTACAAAAACCCTTGTTTGGCTTTTTTTTCCCCAACAGAAACCTCACAAACTACGTCGTTTCACGGATGAGATCATTTATCGGCATATAAATGTGAAATGACGTCATAGTTTTCGATTTATTCATTGTTCTTCTTACAAATCTTTAGATTATAATTTTTTTTCTATTAAAGAACCATAGTACACTTACACAAAAATCACATATCTTTGAATGTTAGTTTCATTTCAACAAAAAAGAAAAGAAAAACGAAACCTAACCGGTGAAAAAACTACCTAATCTTATAAAAATTATTATTTTCTTTCGATATTTTAAAACTTTTTTGGTTACCTAGGACCAGATAACTCAACAGCGTGCAAATTGTAAGTAGAATCAACGATCCAATCAGAGTTGGGATGGGGACTCAAATCAATCTCTTCCCTCAAAATTTCAACTTTCTGCCACTCGTCCCACCTCTCCGCAAGCCCATCTCCTTCGAGCATCCGTACAACTTCCGACATCTTTGGTCGTTCCATCGGAGAACCTTGCGTGCAAAGCAATGCCACTTGAATCACCTGTTCCAGTTCTCTCTCCTCATAGTTTGTCTGAAGATCTGGATCCACCAACATCTCTAGCTTCTTCTCCTTCAACAAGCCTTTCACCTAATAAACAGAAGCAACAAAAAAGTTAGCAGTTTCACTGGTTTTGTAGGTTTTTGGGATCAACCAATGAGAGAACGAACGGAAGTTTGTGTTACCCAGTCAAGCAACATGACGTCGTCGTCATTTGCGAGCCGAGCAAGATCAAAAGCTCTTTGTCCTGTGATTAGTTCCAGAAGCATAATACCGTAACCAAAAACGTCGGTTTTCTCTGAGGATTTTCCGGTCGATAGATATTCTGGAGCGATGTGACCGATCGTGCCACGGACGGCTGTGGTCACGTGAGTGTCTTTGTAGTCCATTAGCTTCGCTAGCCCGAAATCTCCAACCACCGCTTCGAATTCCTCATCTAACAGAATGTTTGCTGCTTTTACATCACGGTGAATAATTTTCGGGTCGCAGTGATCGTGTAAGTAAGATAAACCGCGAGCTGAGCCTAGTGCAATTCTCTTCCGTGTTGGCCAATCGAGTGGAGGCTGTGACGGTGGCCTCTCTGGTCATTTGTGTAAACCAAAATAATGAATCCATAGATAAAAACATTAAAAAGCTTCTCTTTAAAGATGGAACGAATTGTGATACTCAAAATCCTTTATTTTTTACCTCTGAGACATGAAGCAACGCTTCCATTGGCCATGTAAGGATACACGAGCAACCTCTCGGTCGGTGTCATACAGAAACCTCGTAATCTCAAGAGGTTTCGATGAACTGCCATACTTATCATCTCTACTTCTGTCTGAAACTGGAGCTCTCCGCCTGGAGTTCGCTCTTCCTTCAGTCTCTTGACAGCAACAAGAGTTCCGTCTGCCAAACGGCCCTTGTAAACTTTCCCAAACCCGCCCCTTCCCAGAATGTTCTTGTTACTGAACCCGTCGCTTGCCACTTGTAGCTCCCGCAAAGAAAACCTCTTCAGCTGTCCCAGATGAACCTCTGGATCCTCTTCCGCTGCACAGAGATTTTACGGTTGATATTTTACTCAAAAGAGTTTGTAGCTCAAAGACAATGACTTTTCTATTGGTTCACATAACAGTTGCTCCAATACTTTACTCTAAAGCAAACTGCTCGCTAAGAATTGTTCAAATCGAATAATAAACTCACCAGGCACGTCGAAGAAAATATCTTGTGGCTTTCTTCGACGCCACCAAGCAAAGGCTATTGCAGGAGCAGCAAAAAGCAAAGCAGCACCTGCAGCAACTCCACCGGCTATTGCTCCAGTTATACCGTACCCACCTGAAATCAAATAAGGCATCAAAAAGGTCAAACAATATCAATATGTTTATTAGCAACTTGGTTATACGAGAAAACCAGATTGATAGAGAAGCAAAGATCGCATCTTCTGTTTCCTATGATGTAAACTGAAAAGAGGCGGCTTACTCGGGGTGGAGACTGGTGGAGGTGGAATAAAAGGTGGCGGAGGAGAAAACGGGGGAGATCCAGGACATGGGTGACTTGTAACTGGTCCACAGAGGTCTAAGTTATTAGCAAAACTGCACAAGGAAATGAGAATTTCAATTGCCAATAAGTTCAGATAATGACACAATAACTGATATAACCGTAAAAGATAGAGATATTAACCTTATGGGTGTGAAGAGTGAGAAGGAACCATTGTCAGGAACCGAACCGGAGAGTTGGTTATTTGATAAATCTCTGTGTTGCGTACATCAAAATTACATGCATTAACTAATACAAACAAACTGAAGGAGAATAAGCAGACATAGATGAAAGTTGATGTGAGAACTCACAACACTTGAAGGGTAGTGATATTAGTCAATGACATGGGAATAGACCCAGTGAGACTGTTGTTGTTAAGCCGGCTATTCTTGCATGAAAAGATTTCAGCAAGAGTCAGAAATTGGGACCACAACCAAGATTTAACAATACTGTGACTAAGCAGGTAAAGCCATTGTACTCACAGAAATCTCAGCTTTGAAAGTTTTCCCAATGATTCGGGAATGGGACCGCTGAAGCTGTTTAAGTAAAGATCCAAGCTCACTAAGTTCGTAAGATTTCCAAGATTACTAGGAATCGGACCAGTTATGTTATTACTGTAAAGTTCCCTGTAAGGAAGTAAGAAACTTTTTAAGAAGATTTAAATTACAATTGGTATCTCCATAGTGCATCTACTATCAAAAAATTGGATTTGTTTTGTTAAAACAGGTGCATAAGTGCGATTTACAAATACTGCAGATTCTTCAGCACACCAAGCTCCGGAACTAAATGGCCAGACAACTTTGCATTACCCAAGTCGCTGTAGTCGACAAAAGAAATAAATCATGTCGGAGAAGCACACTGAAAATTCAAACTTTAAGAGAGAGATTGGCAGGAAAGTTTTACACTCTTATGACGCTGTTCTCGTTGTTGCAAGTGACGTGGAACCATGTGCAAGGATTCACAAGCGTAGGATCCCAGCTCTGCAATACATTGTTCGGATCAACTAGAGTGACCCTCAGAGTATGCAAGGCATCACCTGTAACAAGAACACAAACCTACAAGATTAGCATCAAGATGTTTGAGTAAAGATTGACGAAAAACCTAATTTCAACAGAAATAATCTAACAGGTCTCTTTGAGAGATTTAAATTAAACAAATTTTGATATCAAATCAAAAATAAAGGAAGTCTGTGAGAGATTATTTGGATCAACAACATCAATCTTAGCTTCAAGCTGTTACAGACACGATCAAGGAATCGCTAAGAGCCAATTCCTACCAAACTTTTCAGCACATGGGCAAAGCCCTTTTAGGCTTTCAATAACAAAGGTGGTAAGAAGAAACTTGGTATAGTGACCTGAACAAGAAAAGCAACAGTGGATTCACTGTAATAGCCACTATATCTAAACATACAAAGAACAACTTCTTCTCCCAATATGAACAAAAGATTTCAGAACATACAAGACCTCCTCTAATCCACACCAAATTTTTTCAAGAATCAACTAGTACTACACAAACATAAGCATTGAAACTAATTTCAAAATCAAAATGCAGACCCTGTGATAGTGATTCAGGAAGTAATTGAGAAACGAGTGAAGCGAGCATTGAGTAGCTACAAACCTTCCAAATTAGCAGAGGCAAGCCAGACTGTGTGATTCGGCAATAAGATCAGTGAAGCTAAGATAAACGCCACATGAATCATCTCCATTTGCGACAATAATGCTATTTCTGAAACCAACCCGCCCTCTTGATTTATCTCTTCAGATCCAACATCACATCCGCGAAAACCCTAAACCCACAAAATCCCCACCATTAATCCTCACCTCAACTCAAATCAAATCCCTAATCAATCTCTCATTCAACGAACCTGCTTAACAAAAACCCATTATCAGTTAGACTGAGTAGAAATCAAAAGTCCTTATTTTCCGGCGTTCTCGTCGTCTTTTCTCAATCAGACCACTCACACACACACACACACTCTCTCTCTCTCACTTCGAAAACTAAAAGTTTTTTTTTAAAAGAAGAAATTCAAAAAAAAAAATAGTGCTTTTGGAGAAATATACGTGAAGTAATAATAACAACAGCTTTTTTAGAAATGTTATTAAGCCGCAAACAACAAGCCTGCCAGAGAAACTATGATTAGTGTTGTTCGTCCTCTCTTTTTCCCTGTATCTTTTTTTCTCTTAAAATATTTTCTTTTGAATAAAGAATTAGTATTGTTTTTTTTTCTTTTCATTTTAATCTTAAATCTCAACAGGCTTTATTTATGGGCATGCAGTGTGAGGAAGACGAGGGATATAGCTGCCCAGAACGGTGCTGCCCGTTCTGCCCCATTTTGAAAAAACGGGTTCGCGCGAGATCGTTGAAAACGACGTCACTTGGATTTTGGGCAGTAGTATAGTTGAAGGCCTTTAGGCTCTCGCACCCGTTACTCCTGGTCAAAACCTCAGTGGGCCCCCATTTTTGTTTTTCTTAATTTTTAAAAGCCTACTTTTTAACAAAAATTGAAAACCTTAATTAATTAATGCAAGCAAGATTTGCAAACCCAAATTTTTGATATAAAGTTTAAAATGGAAAGAGTTCTCAAACATGACCAAAACATTCTCGTTAGCTTTATTGAATGTTCAGTTTTTTTTTACTTTACAAGTCAATGGCACTAAAGCCATTCGTATACAAAAGAGATTGAATAGTTTGGTTATTGTATTTGTAAAAAATATATTAATTAAAAGAAAAATTGATTTTACAGGAAAAAATTCTATTTGTTTAATGATTTTACTGGAAAAAATGAACAGAAAATTATGCTTTGGAACTCATAAACCATCAATTTTAGTATCATTATTTTTAATGTTTCAAAACTAATACTGTCTTAACCTTTCTAAGAAGCCCGCTTTTTAATATTGCCTTAAACTTTTATGAGTCTAAATATGACACTTGTTATCATTATATACTAGATGATAATATACGCAATGTATGGAAATAGGTTAAAACATAATATATAGAGTAATTTCTGTCTTAGTTATATTCTTTGATAATTAATATATAGAGAGGATTCAAAAATTAGGTATTTGTTTTTTCACAACTCAACTTTCACAGGGAATAAATTGAAAGAAGCCTTTTTAATTTGAGTTTTGTCAAAATTCTGGTGGAAGAAACTGTAGAGATGGCAAAGACAAAATTTGGCCAAGTTCCACTGTGGAGTACCATGGCATGCTCTCGATGACTTTACTACTGTTTCACAATACAATTTAACAGAAACTTTTCTTGTTCAAATTGTTTTCTTCCAATATTTTCCCATTCAATGTACACATTGAGTAGTGCAGAAAGTAAAATTAAAAAGACAAAAATAAAAGCAGATGTATTTTTTACCCTGCAAAATATCACACATTAAGCTTATCCCATGTGATGGACTCTTTATTCTCGTTATGATGAAAAGGTTTCTAGAACAAAAATTAAAGTAAAAAGAAACAGTAATTTCAGGAAAACATTTCAAGATAATGCTTACAATTATTTATTTCGTGAGTGGTTAAAAGACATCCATAATATTTTAGTTATGCAATGATTGCTTGTTACACTCATTTTAAATCACATAGTCGTTATCTTCATAAAATTAATGTAAGATCATTACCCAAGCCTTTCTAGATTTGTTGAGTGAGCCGAGGTTATTGACGAGCAATCAATTTGAAACAAAATACATTTGAAGATCTAACAAAAAATGCAATGACATCTAAAACCAATAAAGAAAAAAAAACGAATTCACGATAATATATGCCGCATAAAAATACTACGGAATAGTGATCTAGTAGTGTACGTGACCAACAAACGTTCCAGGCCAGGAAGAGGTAAAAACAAAAAATTAACAGAGATGGAATCAAAGAACATAGGATTTACAAAGAGGAAAGATATCGCAAAAGAGATGGACGCAAACTCCAAATATTCGAAAACGCAAACGCTGAACGTTATTCTATGTGAGTTTTCGCCAGAGAGATCCCTTGGAAGCAGCTAAGCACTTGACTCTCGGGAATACAAAGCCTGTCTTTGGAGGGTTACCATCGACAAGCGTGTTCTCATATATTTCTCTGCACTCTTGTACCACCTGTTTTCACCACCATGACCATTTCATCAAAACTCTTACCGTTTCGTTCCTATTCAAATCTCTTAAGTCGTAATCATGTAATATATATAAAGTTTCTGACTGCTAAAACCATGAGATGTCGCCACCAACCCAATTCGGTTTGTCCTAAAACATAATCTGTTCCTAAAAATAGTTTGGTGTTTACTTACCTCTTTTGTGTCCTTCCGTGGTATGCCTTCACGCAGTCCAACAAGCTTCTCCACAACCTCGGCCTGTGCTTGTTTTGTTAGAATTTATGTATATAGAGGAGAGAGTATCTTTGCAAAATCCAAGCGTAGGCTTTGTTTATTTGATATTATTTACCGGGCAGTCAGGCTGGTGCTCAAGAATGTTCGAGTACACGAGTGTAAATGCATCTAGACTCTCCGCAGATGCAAGTTCTCTCAGATCAGTCATTATTCTGATTCTGCTCTCCACTTTCTGTAACACAACCCCAGTGGATAACGCGGGTCATGAAGCAGTACTTAAATGATATAATATTATCCAGGATGAAATGAGATTTAAGTGCTAAAACCAACTTACAGATGCACTTATATACTCCCTAAAGAAATCCATGAGAACCTCCTCGTCCAGCCTCATCCGTTCAATAGTTTCTTCCTTGATGTAATTTTTCTGGAATTACACGACTCAACACCAAGGTTCAGCGCGAATTGTATACTGATGAAATATGAGAGGTAGATACCGGAGAATAAATGGGGAAACCTGTGTTAGGAGATGATCAACATAAACAACGACTGTTTCTTCCAGACAAGCTTCAACAAATCTTCTGAATGATCTTTCTTCGACATACCTGCATCACCAATACCTTAGTAGAGTTGTGGTGATACAAGTTCTGTTACACAAATGGGAACGTGACAAACTTACATTTTCACATCTGTGAAATAATCACCAAAAGTTGCCACGAGATACTCGGTAACCTGTCCCTCGCACCATTCTACAAAGTAAACAGCTAAGGTTAAGAACACTGACTTATCGAGTATATATGTCATCTCGCTGAGAAATCAGAAATCCATAGTGCTGTTTTAGAAGGAAAGGAACAGATAAGAAAGATAAAAGAACGTAACTTGAATTTTAAATGATTGAGTTATAAGTAACGGAACTATGAGATTAAGAATAATGTAGAAAATCAATGCAGAAGAGACTAGTCTGTATTCACTAGAAATTAATGGAAACCAGTAGCAAAAGTAACCAGGAGATGACAACGCCTTGACTGCATTTATTCACACATTAACAAAGCTAAACAGATTAGTCCTGCAGAATGGTAGATACCTTTCTGGTAAAGCTTGACAAGTAATTCCTGAACTCCTGGATCCTCAAAGATAACGTGAACTGTTTGATGCACTGCTTCCTGCGATCAAAAGACCAGATGGCACTTTTGTTTAAATCCAACATGAATGTTTTAACATTAAAGATTGCGAGATCAGATTAATTTTTCATCTCAACAGCCATCTGGGCAACCACAAGGCCAGACAATACAGAAACTAGAATTACATTCGGATTGAAGACAGGGGAGAAATAGAAATCTTCAATGTACCTTAGCCACCTCCAAGAAACCTTTGCAAGTGTCTTCAAAATTCACCTGACAGAAATACCACAGAAGAATAACATTTTTTTAGCATGCAAACAAGGGTGCAAGCGGATTTAGCTGTGGGGTATAAAAGGGATTGAGAGTGGGCATGATGCAGTGAATTTGACACTTCCGATCAAAAGAATAAAGTGCAAGGAAACTGAGATCAGAAAATGGCAGCTGGATTACCTGCTCCGCATAGTTCTGTGGAAGAGCTTCTAAAGTGCTATTACTCAACTCCATGGCAAGGTCATAGCAGCGAAGGTTGTTGTTTATCTGTAGGAAGTATTAACAAATATAAATATTCGTCGAAAATGGGAGAATGGTAGTAGTGCCATTGAAGAGTCATATTTATTTACATACCATAGCGCAGAGAGGTTCCAGACCAATATCAGAAGCGGGTTCTTCAACTCTCTTCTTTTCGGCTGCTTGGAAATCGATCATAACCTGAAGTAATGAACAATGTGAATTAAAATTGAACATGCATATGCCGTATATTACAACCTACGAATTTTAAAAGGTATGAAAGTTAGACGACAAATGAAGGATAGAGTGTTGCAGGAAAATTACAATCAGCTTAAAACATAATTAATTGGAACTAAGTAGAAAAGAGAACAAAAAAAAGGGATAAATCGAAATGGACATTAGGGTGGTATATATGGAAAAAGTAGCTGGGGATGGCAAAGTCTCCAACGTTAACTTTCACACGAGTCCTAAAAGAAAGCAAGAACGATTTAAAATTGTTGAGTATATAGTCAATTTAAAGCCTGAGTAGAGAAATAATATATCTCCAATTATATAACCCCTTTCAGTTCAAGCCAAACAAAGAAATAGGGGGAAAGCCAAAAATGTCTTTGCAACCTCTCTGACTTGCCTGAATAATAGCCAAAGCAATCCTGTACAACATAACATCGGTGCTATTATCTCTGACAATTTGCACTTGCTCTCCAAGTATTCTGAATAAATCTACAGCAGCCGGTGTGTATAATTTTCCTTCCTCTGTTTTCTTAGGTGGTTGCACCTTATCTGCCTCAAGGATATTCATGTACCATTTCTGCATTCAAAGAGGATTGGCAACTGAAGTTTAAGCAAAAATAATTATAATTAAACAGGCCTAATTATAAACCCTGAAAACCAGCAGAAAAGGTCAAACATGCATGTCATTACCTTTGTTGTAGCTTGCATTCTTTCCACATATGCATTCATTAGAGGATCCATTGAACCACTCTCAGAACATACTTGAGCTAGTGAATCATCAACACCAAGTGCAATCAAATTTTCTTGGTACTCTACCACCCAACCAGTAACCTATCAAGATCCACAAGAGAAAGAGAAGATCCATCACTCTCTATAGGATATCTGATACACAGAGAAGGTAGCGAACGAGGCATATCGATGAACACATAGTGTTACGGCATGAATACAAAGATTGACAATAACTTATGGCCAAAACATATGGCAGCCACAAATTATTACCCTCTTTTAAAAAATTTCCATGGTGTTCCCTGTCAAATAACTCGCACTGGCTTGAGATTTTCTTGAATATCATGCATTTCCTTATATTCAGGCAGAAAGCATTGAACTTAAGTACCAAAAGCAAAATATGCAAATTCCGGGTTGTGAGAGAACACGGCAAGAACTTTACACAAGCTTTACACACCTTTAATATCTCTATGTTTGTCAGATCGTTTGCTCTGTCACTGAGCAATCTGAGCATCTGTATGAATCTCTCGGTATATAGGTTCACCATAAGCTGAAATATTTCGTATCTGCCAACAAGGAAGATTGCTAAGATGTTCATTTTCCTTGGGGAAGTGGAATAAGATTTTAAGCTGTAATATTTCATTCTTCTAGAGGGGAAAAAAGGAAGTTGATATAGGAAAAAACCTCGGAGGAAAACAAGGAGCCACATAGTCATAAATATCTCCAAGTTCCTCTCCAATCTAGGTGTCAAACACAATAGCAAGAAAGTGAAAACCTCAGTATACATGTGAAAGATAACAGAAGAAAATGGTTGACAACAATCATTATAACCATGGAAAATAAAAGAGTTAACAGTGAGGATTAACGTCTATGGAACTGGAACAACAATATAAGATGGCCAGGTTTATTTGGAACTTTGCGACAGAAAAACAACAAACTAGATCATCAACCATATTCATTAAAAACCAAAAAAGAAAAGACTTTTAAGTTTAAGCAAATTCAGTCAACTAAAGGAGATCTACTGAAACACCTAGTAGAAACAAAGGTCTATCAAATATTTGAGTAACAAGTTCAATGAATCTCAGAAAGAGACAATTAAAAAGACGAGTATGCAAGAAAGGGAATCAGTCGCACAAACCATTCTAGCTTCCTCCAAAGCTGCTTTCAGATCTTCAAATACAAGCTGGTCAATAACTCAGTGTTAGGATAACCACACAAAGAAGCAAATAGTACTTTTAGCTATGCCACCAAATGAAAATATTCAAATAGAAAGTCCCACCTTCAAAAGCCTGTTGAATCGATCTTCGACTGACTTTCGAATCTGCTCGTAGCATTTGTCCTTGTAACCTTTCCCTTGTACTTTTAACTTCTGTTGTGCAAGACCCTTTGATGAAGCTGACGTTGTAGTAGATTTCCTGGATTCAACATAACAAACATTAGACATGTCACAAGTGATTGTGTGGACCTCAATAAAATACCATTGCTTTTTTTCAGGAGACTACAGTGCATAACTTATCTTAGCTAAACCGGCCGTGAAAAAGTGAAAGAGATTCTGAGACAACAGATCAAGAAAAAAAGTAAACAAAAGCTTATCAGACTCACTTGCCAGGCCTTCGAGGATTCGCTACAGATGCCATCGCACCTTCTCCCTCAGCCTCTGCTGCTTCTTCAGCAAGTTGTTGGTCAAGAATTTCTTGCATCTCAACAACCCTTTGACAGAGGAGACAATTGTAAGTTAGTAACAGCATAGGAGAAAATATCCCAAGTATAGGGAACTTCAAATGCCAACATAAAATCCATGATATTGCAATGTATGTTACATGAAATTAGAAAGAGACAATTTGCTAGCCCAAAAATGGTTGTCACGGTAAAACAATAATTTTTCTATCCAGCTTTACCAGTTTGAATCGGTCTTAATGCTAATCACCAGAAAATATGTATACACAGTCTTCCGTACTTATTAAAAGTGGAATTCGCTTGCAACAAAATTACTGAAAGTAGATATATTGGTAATATATGCAACAGAGAAAGATGAAGAATGTCGTTGGGTGGAATCATACCTCAAAGCACGAACAAGCGTTTGTGGGCTTCACAACAAAGAGACACATAAGTAAAAGAGTAAACGTAGTTAGGCATAATTTTGAGATAAAACCAAAAAAATATAACATTTGATATCTTAGCAGAATTATGAGCTTAACAAAGACGAGTTGTTTATTATAAAGGTGAAACCTCCACATGTATACTTAAGCCCCCACGGTCTGGCTGACAATATAAATCAGAGAACAGAGCATTAAGTAAACTATGTATTGCCATAATATAAATGCTCGTATCTAGCTATCAAATAACTGGTACGGTCCACCTATGTTCCTCTCATCCATTGACATTGCTTTCTTCCCTTATCTAACTTGTTTCCTAGCCTCATTATTATCAGAGACCAGCCAGGATCATAATACTAAAATGAGGCAGTAGAGATTAATAGAATGAGGCAGAACCATTAATTTACTCAAAATACCTTTCTTTGGAAAGTTTGTAAAAGTTGGAAACATGGCCCCATAGTGTCTTCTCGAATGTTTCCCATGTTCGATCAACATCTTCAAAATACTCCCTGAACCCATCAAAGCAACTATTCAGAAATCGGCGTGATAATGTAAGAAAAAAAAGTCCACAGGCGGAATCAAATCATCATAGGCACTAAAGGAACAACAGTTCCATGTACTGCTCATTTACTTCAGCATATAGAGCTAATTTCCTTCATTCCAGCTCGTAATCATTTAGCAGCCCAATAATTCTTGAATTAAAGCTTTCAAGCCCGCGTCATGCAAGTAAAAGCAATATAAGGAAACGAGTGGAACAAATACAAACCTTAGCCTCCCAACCTCTTCTCCAGCAGCTGCTAAGGCAAATCTCCGTTTACCATCAAGTGCTGTTAGTCTCTATGGAAGAAAAAAAAAGAATGTTATGTCTTACACCTGACATTCACTTTCACAAAAAGTGATGCAGTCAGAAGTGCCTAGGATCCATGGGAAGAGGACTCATGCTACCTCGTAAGTGTTAACAATTTCTTTATCATCACTCAGAGACTCTCGAGCAGCAGCAGCTTCAACCGAAATTGACATCATACCTTCTACATCCTAGAAAAAAGGACAATGTGGCATAATATTAGTTGCTATAATATTGAAAGCATTTTAACAACTGAGAAGACCACGCAGAGCTATAAGTTTTCAAGTTCTAGATTAAGTTAGAAGGACAACACTGAACCAGAACCTGTTTGACCAATAGAATCGGAGCTCGTTGGCGTATCTACCTTTAGAGTTTTGTTTAGATTATTCCTGGCATTACTCAGCAACTTTATTTGGTCATGATTGTCAATCAAAGTTTGGCATTCCTGACAAAGACTGTGGCACAAGCAGTGAAGTTAGAGCAAATCAACGGGAAATTGACAACTCCGCTTCTCAAATTTCTCACGAAGCTAAAACATACTTGTCAATAGAAATGAAATTATCCCGCAGTTCATAAATGGTTTTCTCAGATGAGGAAAGCGACTCCAACCCAGCTTGAGCTTGTTCAACCTGCAGTTTTTCAACAACGATTATTTAAGAAAGGAATCGAAAGAAAATGTATAATATAACAAAAACCACAACAAAGCTTAACCTGCTCAGCAACCATAGTACTAAGCTGTGCATCATTCGCCTGAGGAAAACAGCAAACGTCACCAGTAAGTTAATTACATTTTCACCAGTAAGGATCATCACATTTCCGGCAGAATTCAGAATAAAATCTCGAAACCTAACGATTCGAAGCAGCATATTTCAGAAATAAGTGATAATTAGTGCAACCGATATATCTAAGCCAATTCAAATTCCGATTGCAATAGAAAGCAAGAAGGCAAAACCTGTTGACGAGCGATGTAATCGGCCTTAATTGAAGAAATAGATTGCAAAAGCTCAGGTAACGGCAAGAGCTTCGCCACCTCCCGTACAGCCGCCTCCTTGGCTTCCACACCAAGATCTTCGACCATCATCTTCGCTAGATCACCTATTCAACAACTCCGATCCTAAATTGAAGACCGTCTCTGCAGATACAAGAACAAAATATTGAAGACTCTAACGCGGAGGAGAATCAAGAGATCTGGAACAGAAACGAAAAAGGCGAAATGGACGCAACCGAAGAAGTCATTTGAGCAAATTCGAGAAGCCAAAACTGAGAGATTCACAAGCGTTTACTTCGTTGTTCTCTATCTTCCCAAGCTGGTTATTGAAGATCCTTGAAAACAATGGTGAGATCAGGTGGAAGAGCAACAACGATTTTAAAACCTCCGGAACGAGTCTCGGACTCGCGGCTCTAATGGAAAGTTCCGAAACGCTGAAAAGTCCGGACCTCGACTGCTTTCGATTTTTTCCTTTTTTTGCCAGCTGTTGTGGATTTGTTTTTTTCAGTTCCTTTTAATGCTATCATATGTTTTTTATTTTTCTCGCTAACGCCAACGCTAACGCGAAGGCCAACGCGAAAGCCAACGCGAACGCTAACTCTAACGCTAACACCAACGATGCTAACGCAAACGCCAACGCAAACCCCAACGCAAACGCCAACGCCAACGCTGATCCTGTGAGCAAAACGCAGGTATACCAACACTCTTGTCGTTCTATAGAAAAATATTTGTATTTAACTGCGAACACTAAAAAAAAGTTGATTAAAGACATTGGTGCCATTTGTGTGACACAGAAAATCCCGGTAAATATCAAGAGAGAACGGAGGAGAAAGTATAAAGAATGTGAGCGGAAGAAAAAAAAAAAAGAGATAAAAAGAGTGTAGAACCAAATAATCGTCATCAACAAAGAATCCTGCAACATTTTTCAAAAAAATACACGACGATCGGCGAAGTAAAGATGATTCTGCTCCCTGCGCCGCCAATCGTCTCTTTTCCCGCCATTCCCAGTCAACTACTGGTCTCACCATCGTCTTGGCCGCCGCGAAGAGGAAACTCCGCCGTCGTTTCCGCTGCCTCCTCCAGAGATGTAGATAGCTTCACGAGTAAATCCGGTTATCTGTTCAGTCTCAGCGCTGATGAGGCCGATTCATTGTCGGAGTACAATTTTTCCAGGATTGATGAGATGTATAAGAAGAAGCCTCTGATTCTGCTCCGCCGGTTGGCTCAGATTGGGACTACGTTTGGTTCCTGGTTTGCGCTTCGCTTGGCCGATGAGGCTCTCGACCGGTCTGAGCAGATGTTCAAGGTCTTTCTCTAAATTTTACATGTTATATTAAATTGTACTGCGATGATTTTGTTCTCATGTTTCGTTTTACGACTGGTTCTTATTAGGTACGAGCAGCGGAGCTTAGGAAATTACTGGTCGAACTAGGTCCGGTAAGGTTTCTCTCCTTCTTTGTGGAATTTAACTTACGAATGCTTTTGATGTTCAACGTCACATTGCTCATTGCGAGTTTTGTTTTTCTATTGGCTTGGTTTAGGCGTACGTCAAAATAGCTCAGGCTGTTTCGTCTCGTCCCGTAAGTTGCCCCTTCTCTCTAGGCTTTATTAACATTGTTCACACCACATTTCTAGAGGTAATTTGATTGTTGTTGCTATTACGGTATGATTTTTGAACTAGTCTTTTTAACATCGATAGGATTTGATACCCCCGATATACTTGGATGAACTTTCCCTGTTACAAGATCAAATAACTCCATTTTCGACCGAAGTTGCTTTCAATATGGTAGAGGATGAACTTGGTCTTCCTATAGATGAACTTTTCTCTGAGATTTCTCCAGAGCCTGTAGCTGCAGCGTCCCTCGGACAGGTACTTGGGAAGCATGTTATTGATTTGCCTAAAGCTTATCCTAATGCTAGTTTCTTAATTCCCAATCTATATATGAGAGCTTCTCCTTTTGTATGGATCCTACTTTGGTCCACGCTTCAGGTATATCAAGCTAGGCTCCGTAGAAATGGAGCCGTTGTTGCTGTCAAAGTGCAGCGGCCTGGTGTGCGAGCTGCTATTGCATTGGACACACTAATTCTGCGATATATAGCGGGTCTGATTAAAAAGGCTGGGAGATTCAACTCAGATCTCCAGGTCATGTGAAATTTGTGTAAATTGGCGCCTTCCTTTGAACTGATAAACAAATGTCGTATGTCAACATTACTTAACTTCTGAGATTTCCTTAGGCATGCAGAACAACATTTAACATGTGTTGAAATTTATCCATTTTAGAGGGGTCATGTAGAAACTTTTAAATACTTTGGATGACTCTGATTATCACTCTCTTTAAGAGAAAAATGGAAGCTTATGCTGGTCTGAGATATCTATTAACCCATTCCAATGCTAAAATGTGAAAATTTCATTTGCAGGCAGTTGTTGATGAATGGGCAACAAGTCTGTTTAAGGTAAAGGATTCACTCTCACCAGAAGTTGGTTTCCATGTTTTGCGTTGACTTTCTATATTCTAATTCATATGGTGTATTTTGCTGAAAATAGAATTGGTAAGTGCTTGATGCTTCTTTTATCCGTCACTGAGGAAAAGAGTGCGAGACTGTTTTCTCTTTATGCAACCCTACTTTGCTGTTCCATATGAAATGAAATTCAAGGGTTTAAGTTGATGCTGAAAAAGGATAAATTCCATCTTTAGCTATTATGTAAAAAATAGATAGATGCAAACGGTATATTTAATGTCTTGAAAGATTTTGAGATGGAATAGTTGTTGCATTTAAAGTTTTCTTGTTCGAAGAATATCTTAGAGCTTTATATTGAATACAGGTAAATCACATTGAATGCAGGAGATGGATTACTTGAAAGAAGCCCAAAACGGAATAAAATTTAGGTAAAGCCTGCTAAGGTTTGAGTCTTTTCCGGCTTTGTTTGCACTCCTATCTATTTTACGGCTATGACTAACATCGTAGTCCCATTATAAACAATTGATATGAGCTATAGATCATGGGGTACTTTGCTCGAGCCTGGTACTTGGACAAGCATGATATTTTTGTCTAGAACATTATCAGCTCATCGAATGGTTAAATCTTCTATAAGGGATTCCCCAAAGTAACACTCTGTTTACGTGAATAGGAAGTTGTATGGTAGCATCAAAGATGTCTTGGTTCCAAAGATGTACACAGAGTACAGTACCAGCAAAGTTCTTGTAATGGAGTGGGTGGAGGTATGGAGTCAAATGTATCGCAGCAATGAATCATTTTCTGTTTTGCGTCGAAGTGTTGTACTCGTATATGTTTCTTATGGCTTTCTTCAGTCACAGGGAATTTTATATTTCTTAAGCACATGATAAATATCGTGTAGTGTACTTTCTGTATTATTGCAGGGCCAGAAGCTTGCTGAAGTTAATGATCTTTATTTAGTTGAGGTTGGCGTCTACTGTTCATTTAATCAACTTCTCGAGTATGGATTTTACCATGCCGATCCCCACCCTGGGAATTTTCTTCGGACATACGATGGGCAACTTGCATACTTGGGTATTCTTCGATCGCAATTCTTACTTTATGTATTATTGTGCTGTATTCCATGGTCCAGATAGTGTTTTTATATTCTTGTTTCTTCGCTCAAAGAATAAAGACTGGTCACTGATGCTTGTGGTCGTTCAACTCGACCTGTGTTAATTAACCAGAAACATGGAAATAATTGAGTTTTTATTTTTATTTTTCGATGATTCGATGTTATAGGCTATGTTCCTGATAATCGATCACTGCTCCAGATATGACGGTGGAGACTTTTTATGCCTCTATTGATATGTTATTTTCTGTATATATGCTTAGGTTTAATGTCTTCAAACTAAAGACAGATTTTAATATCCCAAGAAGGATCTTTTGTTTATAACTTAGTGAACTTAGTTTCTTTTGCTGCCAGATTTTGGTATGATGGGGGACTTTAGGCCAGAATTGCGTGATGGATTCATGGAAGCATGTCTTCATCTCGTTAATCGTGACTTCAAAGCGCTGGCTAAGGACTTTGTAACTCTGGGGTACTCTGGTCATTGGTGTCTATCTGAATCTGAGCTTTCAACTGTTGACATTTCCTAATTTTATCTGCACAACTTCTATAGGCTTCTTCCACCAACAGCTGAAAAGGGCGCTGTGACAAAGGCTTTGACAAGTTTGTTCTTGCTTTCGGTTTGGGAAAGGGTGCTATTACACAGCGATGTGTTTATATTGAAAATTTTAGTTGTGTTCTAAAATAATTGCCTTCTCTCTCTGCAGATGTTTTTCAAGATGCAATTGCCAGAGGAGTTCGCAATATAAGCTTTGGTGACCTGCTAGGCGACTTAGGAAAAACTATGTAGTAACACTTGTACTTAAAATGAATACATGCTATGTGATTTTATAGAAAATTTACCAATATATCGCTGGGAGAAGGAATTTTGAAAGAACTCTACTTGCATGTTTGCCCTTACTTATGCTGATAATTCATTTGTCAAATTTTCAGGTACCAATTCAAATTCAGAATACCCCCCTATTTTTCTCTCGTTATCCGCAGGTACTTTTTATTTTTTGCTCTATAGGCGCCCAGCCGCTTTACTGGTATAATGAACATTCTTGTTTCGAGCTGTTGTTATAGACTCAAAGTTTTAAGTCTGTTAGCACAAGATTGTAGATCCAACTGTCTATGCATTAAATGCTTAATTCAGTTTATTACATTTAGTCTTAACCACGGCTTATGTGTGATTAGTCTTATTTCTGTCTAACTGAGTCACCATTCACATAATTTCTGGTTTATCATCTTTAATTCCTCAGCCTTGCTGTTTTGGAGGGCATTGCCATTGGTATAAGCCCAAACTACAAGGTATTGGGCAGTACATACCCTTGGATTGCTAGGAAAATTCTTACTGACAGTTCTCCCCAGCTGAAAAGTTCGCTTCAATCTCTTTTGTATGAGGTACTAGACTATCTTGTCTAATCAGATTGAACATCCCCATTTAGCATTCTGTTTCTTTCTGAACGTGCTATCCTTTCTCTTCCAGGAAGGTGTTTTCCGAATTGACCGTCTTGAGTCTTTGATCACTGAGGTAAGACTGGGTTTAATCCCTTTTCGTTTTGACTATCTGTGGGTTGCAGAATGCACTTACGTCTTTTTCTTGTACATTAGTGCGTTAGTTTCCTTCTTGTTGCTGAGCTCGTGTCTTTGGTTTGGGGCTGTGCATATTTGGGTTAACTTCACATGGGCTATATGGTGTTCAGTGGTAAAATTTGTCAGTAAACAGCTGAATAACCATACAACTAGACAGCCTAAGAGTCAACCAAAGACTATGAAATATGCCTGATGATTTGGATAAAACTATACAAAAAGAAAATGTCCTATTTCTAAGAAAGTCTACGACAGTGGGAAATGATTAGCTTGGGTCTTATAGGGTTTGACTGTTTATATAACAAAGAATATCATTTGGTTTCTTATCAACATCTACTTTCTTCAGTCTCTTAGGACAGAGACGGCATTAGTTCAGAAACCGGTGGAGGGCACAGACTCTAAGATCGTCATGAAGCAAATACTTGCTTTTACTTTCACGGAACAAGTAAGCTGAAGTTTTTATACTACGAATTATGAAGCTAATGATAAAACTACTTAAATCTTGAAACATTGAACAGGGTTCTTTTGTTAGAGAAATCCTTCTTCGAGAATTTGCTAAGGTGAGCATTTTATTGAATGTCTTATTAGCTGTTCGATAAAAAGAAAAACTTTTAATCGAAGGGCAGTCCAAAAAAATGACTGGCTTGACAAGCATATATTGAAATCAAATAATCATTTATCTTTATTTGATAATTATCGAAATCCATTGCACTAAGCATTTGCCTGGACTGTCACACTCTTTGTTGATCAAAAGGATTGGTTATCTTTGTTGCTTATTATTATTGTTATTCGACAGGGTCTTGATGCATTTGGATTAGCAGCTTTGGACTCTTTCACATCTGTTGCTTCTACGACTATGCCATTTTCTGGTTCAAGGCCATTCAACTCCTTGACAGAAGAAGACATGACAAACCTAAGAACATTCTATCGACTCATCTCGTTATTCTCAGGGATGCAGAAGGCTGAAACGGTAAGAAAATCTTCTTTTTCTTAGGCTTTTTGTAAATAAGTAGATCAAAGATTGTTTTGCTCTTTAACCTTTAATGTTTCCGCCATCAATCTTGCAGCAAGTAAAAGCGGTTAGTAAATATGGTGACGCACTCACGCCTCTAGACGAAGCATCACTCGTCATGTATCAGCTTCCATCAGCTCAACAGATGCTCCCGATTCTCTCCATCTTACCCGAGGTAACATTTGTAGCACTCGATTTTACTAGTCCCTACATTTTTGATCATTTATTGTTCAGAGACTAATTGTCCTGACGTCTTCTTTTGGGGTGTTGGAATGAATGTGACAGCTTCCACAAGAGTCGCAACAGCGGTTGCTTCAGTTGCCAGGTGACTTGGTTGGAAGATTGGTGTCTCGGGCTTTCGCTAGAACCATTCGTAGGATGTTTCTTTGATTGCCGCTTACAAAAACGCTTGCAGATTTATTTAAGACTTCTTACTTCATACATATACAAGTGATTTATTATTCAACCGCAGGTACTGTAATAATATTTTATATAATCTCCATTGCTACATAAATTGTATTATTTTACAGAATATTCGCCGTTTTTAACCCCAAACTTAAAACAATTATTCGTTGTCTAAGCCAAGACACATTTGATAAATGTTTTAACGAAAAAGCCGACTTCCATCTTTTTAACCCCGCCTAATTAAGTTTTGTCGTAATTCTTGTTTAATGAAGAAATAAAATGTTTTTAGCCCAAATAAAAATATGTTTATTCACTGAAGTACTAAAAAACTTCACCAATGACCAAACTAGTGTCCACAGGATTTAAAAAGAACGGAGGAAAGTTGAATTAAAGCAGAAAAAAAAAGAGAGAGAATGAGAGAGAGAGAAAGAGACGAACACAGTTGTTCTGAGACATTTGAACTTATAACTTTCTCTTTTCCTTTATATTTTGATGGCTGGATGGTTCCTCTATAAGACAAACTCAGCATAAATAAATGCTACACTAATAATACAATCACTCGCCAATTTCAGGTGAGAGCAGCCTTCTTTCTATGGTAATCTGAGCGCGAAAAACTTTGTAATCTCTGCAAGTTTCAATCAAATGAAACCAACAAACTCAGTTGCTTATCCCTGTGGATAGAAGAGGAAGGAAACCAAACAAGAATTAGATTTGATATCACAGAGAGAGAGCAAAAAAAGAAAACAACGTATGAGATTCATGGATATGGGGAAAAGACCTCAATGCTATGAAGGATGCATCATGTGGTCTTGCTTGAGCGCTTGTTGCAGCTTTAGGACCTCTTGCTGTTGCTCTGGGGTCAGCATCCTCAGCTGTTCTGGCGTAAGGTTCATTACTTGCTGGAGCAATGTTGACTGAACATCCGGGGCGAGAAGTGTCTGGAGAAAGAGAATCAATCACGAAGCAATGATTTTGCAACTCAATAGATTCATTGGGGCATCTGACAGCGAATTCTTGTCCAATTTATCTTCCAAATAATGTGAAATTGATAATACCTGAGGCACTTTCTCTTGCAGTTGAACTGCATTTGGAAGCATTGAGTTAGACGCATGACCTCCATGGAGTGAAGTGGTTCTCCTATCATCCACTCTCATCATCTTCGATGGTCTGTTTATTGATTCATGAGGTCCATCATTGTTTATTCTTTTGCCATAATTTAGTGACACTGTTTGCCCACCTTGCTGTAGAGTACATAAAAATACAGTTGGGAAGTAATCATTAGAGAAAATCTATAAAGAAAAATATGAGAAAGAAAGTAATGAAAGGGGCCGTATATTCCACTAAACGCCCTTTGATGCTCACTAGCTATATATTCGAAGTTTGATAATTATCTCGAAAAGCAAAACATGTGTGACCCCTTGGCTATTCATTAGCAACTCATATTCAACTATCAATAAACTCTCCCTGTAAGATACAGTAACTAAAATAGGGCATTCCTTTGGTGTGTGCACTAATAACACCGAATGTTGACATTTTAATACTATGGTGCTAAACTATGCAAAGACTTTTGACCTGAATTTATATCCCAATGGTTTCGTTCTCTAGATTAAAAGGTATTGTGGAAATTCACCTGCATCACAGAGTTTGTTGATGGTGGCCGAGGTACTTGAGATGGCTGGATAGCATTATGCGAAACTGAAGTCTGAATACTATAACCTATGCTGGTGGAAACTGGAACCACTTGTTTCTGGCGTTGGAATGGAGCACTTTCGCTGAGACCTTTAACTTGGGATCTAGGAGAAGGATTCACAGAAGAAGGACCTGCTTGTGCTACTAGTTGTGGAACCTGACTAAAAGGTTGTTTAGAAGACTGTTGAACAGGTAAATGACTATGCGGAGGGCGACTTAGCTGCTGCGACCTTTGTGCCAGTGGCGGTAAAAGGTTTTGACTAGATACTTGACCAGATAGTTGTGTATCTTGAATTGAAGACCCCGTCATATGATTTGGGGCCTGAACAATATTTGGCGTCTGCAACTGCACAATCAATAATGGAAACAGCCCTCTTAAGACATAATAGATAGATAGAAAAGGAAGACGGACAAAACTATTCAGCGAGATGGAAACTTACGACTTGTGGACTCACAATTCCGAGCATTATCTGTGCCTACAACAGTAGATAAGGTACAGACGTTCAATAGATGGTGTAAGAATCATAGAGTTAATATGGACTATTTGGCAATAATGAAAAATGAGAGATCATAAAAAACAGTAAAACACCCTGTAAGATACACTCAGCTAGTTGAGGTACTAATGTCAGGAGATGGCGAAATTTTGGACATATTAGATGGGAATGTAAAAAATACTGAAGTGAATAGTATATAATCTGTCATGAGCATGAATTCTACAGAGAAACTAAACGGATTGTTCCCTCCTATTTCCATGACATCACTAATACCTAACTTATACGAGTGCTCAAGAGCCAAAAGATTTGCAGAATCAGGGGATGGGTAAGTACCAGGAAGACAGCTTTTAGCAACTGGGGTCTTGAAACCAACAACTGTCGAGCTTGTTCCTTGTTCTGTGTAGCCATTACCTGACCATTGAGAGAACACAATCACATCATCCACGTGTTGACAATACTTCAACAATGCGCCAAAAAAAAATTTAGGAAACATCCCATGTTAATATTAACCTTAATGGACGATATAATTTCAGTGAGCTGACTTCTAGACATCTTGGCAAGATGAAGAGTCAAGGGATCACTAGCTGGAACCTGCAGTGTACTCTGTGTAAATTGCGAGCCAATCTTGGGACCACCTAGTGCACCCGCCATAACAGATGCCGCTGTTATAGCAAGGTGGAGACCAACCGGCTGATGTATACTTGAGTCTATTGGCCCTCCAATCTGCTTTTGAGATTCTGTCACCAAAAGAAAGAAAAATAACGATAAGTTTTGTTTCTCTAAAGACAACTGAGTTCAGCAAAGCTTCAAGGACTGATACAAAACATACCTGTCGCAGCAGGCAAACCTGGACCTCCTTGACCCTAAAAATCCAAAAAATTACCATCGTTAGTTTATATAACTTATCGAGATGAAAGCTTCAGCATTTAAAACCATCCAACATTTTAAGTCGTTTCAAATCGGAAAAAACAGTGGCAGCAGAAGTAAAACCTGATCTCGGGTTTTGTCAGTTCCTTTGTCATTCTCAGCAAAATCAACTCTTAATTGACGGCCATTGATTTCGTAACTCTGAAGATTACGACGAGCACTCAATGCCGTTTCTTCGTCTTTATACTCGCAAAATCCGTAGCCCTTCGGTTTACCGGTTTCTCTATCAGTCACCAATCTGAATCAGGAAGGCAAACAGCAAGGTTTTTCAAAATCACAACTTTTTTAGGCTTCTCTGATTGTTTGAAGAAAAGTGCTTTCTTCATCAAACCCTAAACGCCAATTCAAAGCCAAATTGAAGAGTCACCCTAGAAGAAAACTGACCTAAAGGAGACAACAGGTCCAACCTCTCCGCAAATTTCTCTGAGTTGTTCCTCGGTAGCGTCGTAAGGAATGTTCCCAACTAAAAACAGATGAGTAAAAATCAAAACCAAAAGGAATCCAAATCGAAGGAGTGATAGGGGAAGAAGAGATGTGAAAGGGAGAGAGTGAGTACCAAAAACGCAGCGTCGTTGGGATGAAGAAGCCATTGAATCAACAGGAGATAACGAAGAAGAAGGTGAAGCGCCACTTCATCTTCTTCCTGCGAGAAACGCGAATTCGAATTCGAAAGAGTTGAATGGGATTCGAACCGTGGGTTCGTGAAATTCTCAGAGATCTTTCGTATTCGTCAATGGGACTTGTCGTTCTCCTGATTTAGTTAAAAGAATTAAGATGAAATTATTATTAGCTTAATAAAAACTTAGCCAAAAGGATATTTATGTCTCTATACAACAATTAATCGCTTGTTCCTCTCTTAACAAACAAACTCAAGAAAAAAGGAAATCACAGAAAAAGGAAATTTTATATTTGTGACGTCAAGTCAAGATGAAAATAAAATTATTATCTTTGATGTAAAAGTCTGGTTTTGTGGTTTGTTAGCGCCTAGTTTTATTTTTTTCCGGTTTGGTGGTGATTGGATTTCGGTTTTGCTAACCTTTAACAGTTATTTCATTTTCAATTAGACACTTTTCATCCTAATTAACAGTGTTTTTTTTTGTCTCGTTCATTTTACATTGCTATTATAATCAACTTTGAATTTTGACGAATTTTATTAATTTATATTATATATTTTATTAATTTTACATTGTTATTATATTCCGCTTTGAATTTTGACGAATTTTATTAATTTATATTATGTATTTTATTAATTTTACATTGTTATGGACTTAAAAACTTATTTCAATACTGTACATTCCTTAAAATCAGCTTAATGGATTAATTGATTTTAATGAATTGTAAGCAAAATGTCGAATTATGCAATTTTAATTCATGATATCACTAAATCATATCACTGTAACTAATAACAACAGTAGCTTTCTTTAGCTTTCACTCCAATTCCAAGTTATCTCAAACCGTATGCGCTCACTTTCGAACCTTTTTGACAAATTATTTGGGCTAATTTGTACTCTGACCAAACAAATTTTGAGCCCATTAATAACTTATATACAAAGAAACCAAATAAATTACTTTTATTAGAGACCCACTTGCCCAAGCCCAAGTCTGTTGTTATATTTGGATTTTATTATCTACCCATTTTCTACTGAGCCCGATTCTTTTGTATATAAACTTTCGTAAGGTGTGAATGTTTTTAATTAACTCGTGTATTCGAATAACCAAAAGACAACTGAGAACAAAAAAGATAGACAAAGATGGTAGCTAATTTAATTTATAACAGTTAGATGTAACACTTACGCATATAAAGATCGTTAAATTTTGAGTCGTATAAAAAATCAGCAATTAGTATTTCTTAAACATTGTGAGACCTAGAACTAAAAGGCTAACCAAAATACATCGCTCGTCGTAGACACATCATACCAAGGATTGTTGTAAGAATTTGCTTCTTCAGAAATTGCTTGTTAGTCATTATAGGATGATACACGTTTTATATATATCTAAAAGAAAAAAAATATATGATCACATCAAGGATTGTTGTAAGAATTTGCTTATTGATATCATTGGAGGATACATAGAACGAAAATATAAAACGTTATATATTATATATATCTAAAACCTTCACGTATTAACTAAGATGTTGTGGACAGTTCTGATTGGTACAAACTTTAATCTTAAAAATAACGTTCTTTTTTATGAAAACGGCTGCAATATTTTTATAGCATATATAAACCACAAGAATATTTTAAGTATATAAACAACCAGAAACATATAGATGAATTAAGTTTATTGTATATATATTTACTTTTTATTATGCTTCTATCTATCTATTGAGGTCATTATAAGGTACTTGAGAACTCGATGATCACTACAAGAAAACTCATTATAGCTATGAAATTAATTGTGGATATAGTTAATATTTTGTGGCTATTTCATATATAGCTATGCCTAGCCACAAAAACGTTTTGTAGCTTTGAGTTTGTGGATATCGTCTTTTTGTGGATATCGTCTTTTTGTGGCTATCCGAAGCCAGCATTTCCACGAAATAACTGTGACGGTTTTTGTGGCTATTATCCTCGAATAGCTACAAGTCTAATTGTTGCTAAACTAGCCACAAATGACCACATAAGAAACTGTAGATGGATAGTTTTGTAGCTATTTTAAATTGTGGATTTTATTGTTATTTTGGACACGAATAGTCATAAATAAATTTTATTTAAAAAAATACAAAAATATTTTTTATATAATTAATCTAATTATTAAAATGCAAAAACTAAATCTCTCTACCACCGTCACTTCCTCCATCGTCTCCACCTCCGCCTCCAACTCGATCTCCATCATCGTCTTGAACTTCACCTCCGTCTCAGCCCCCCAGATCTACCATCACCATCACTGCCTCCCCCTTCTCCTCAACTAACTACAATGTCTTAGAAAAACATATAAATATTAAAAACAGATCTCACCATAAATTACTCGAAGGAAACCGGTTACCTTGTTTAGGGATGGAATCGTTAGTTTGGGAGTGATCAATGATGGCTGAAAGAACTCGAGCAGGCAATTGGTTTCTCACTTCTGAAGATGATAAATTTTGTGAACCAACTCGTAAAAATTAAAGTTGGAAAAAAGGAAAGAAACAAGAGAAAGAAGATTTGCAGTATCTTTGCCTTTGCAAAAAATCCAGAGACGAATCTGTCTCAAATCCAAGGAAAAAATCCAAAGAAGTCAATAAAGTGTAATAAAAACCTTGAATACTCACATATGGAGGAGGAAGAAGAAAAAGAACTCAGAAGTCCAAATTATAATCAGTCTCAAACTTAAACCAAGAAAAAAAAAGAAGACACCAAAGGAAGAGAGCGAGAGAGATGAATGGAGGCGGAATAAACAAGAATAAGAGGTGGGAGTATAAGTGTAATTAGGGTTTTGTCATTTAATTCACATAGCCTCCACTATTTTCGTGGCTATTTGTAACTTATTTGTAAATATGGTATAATTAAACTGGGAATGAATTTTTTTTGGATATCACGTCAGTTTCTTGTTGATATCAACAAGAAACTATTGTGACGTTAAGAAGCTACTTGAGAACTCGATGATCCTCAAGAAACTGACGTTATGCTTGGATTATTCCATGAAGAAAGAAGAATCTGCCATCTTCAAAAAACTCCTTACCATTCCAAGACTCTCTAGCTCATGCCAAGTTGTTGTTCTCTGATGATCCTCATAGTCATCACCAATGAGCATGTAAGTGTGTTTTAATTACATAGATAATCTGAATCCCTTATTTAGTTTTCCTTCGTTTATGATCTGATTTTGAATAAGTAAGTTGTCAAGGAAAAATAAAATAGGTTAACCTGTGTTTAGTTTTCCTTCGTATATATATTTAACCTGTGTTTCTTCGATTCGGTTATACTTGTTGCAGAAATTTAAGAATGCGTTGGAAGAGGACGGAGTTAGAGTATTATTAGAGATGTGAATGACTTCTGTTCCATAACCTATATCTACCTCGCATGCCGGTTTCGAGAGCCACACCTTAAACATGTTGTCAATCTATCTTGAGAGCTGTCGTAATCTATAACCTCTTGTCATGATTAGTATTGCTTTACTTATAAACGATGAGCTTCCTTTTTTCTATAATTGTAAATGGTAAACCTTTCATATATATATTTAACCTGTGTTTCTTCCATTAGAGTTTTATCCATGTCTCCGTATATCTTAACATCTCTCGAGTATGTTGAGATAGAAAGGCCAATCACAAGGGAGGCGAAAGGAATGAAACTAGTGAGTTCCTTTTTGGAGAATTCAACAATGTCCAAGAAACTGACTTTATTTTAAAACCAGTTGAGTCAATTGTACAATGACAAATGTAAAGAGAGGTTCTAATACTTACCTCAAAGTTTCTCAAACTTTTTACCTTCTCTCTCTTATTTGTTTTTCTTTTTTCTTTTTTTTAATTATTAAGATACGTAGGTTTTGTACCGATGGAACTGCTCTTAGTACTTACCATTCCAAGACTCTACGTCATGCCAACTTATTGTTAGTTGATCTTCATATCTTCCTTCACAAATCAGCGCTATGACGTCATTTTTCGTTTTGTAGGAGAGTTACTATCAAGATGACTAAACAATCTTGAAACAGTAATGATGTATAAATTAGTTATTGTTATAATCTTTTTAACTATGAAAAAAACATTTAACTTTTTGGGTATAAAATAC
>AFAN01000123.1:0-60740 GCA_000218505.1 Schrenkiella parvula
TGTGTAAAGATGCAGGCTGACAATTTAAAAGTCGGTTTCTCATAATTCAAAAAGATATTTTTTCTCAATTAACCTTAAATATCACAATTAGTATTTTGATTAAATTATAGAAAATAACCATATTTTGTTCAGTTTTCTGTTTTGCTATATTTGTTCTCTCTCTCTTTTGAGCTCCAATGAAAATATACCAACTTTTACTTGTATCATGGATTTTAAATTTTATTTCCACATCTTTGTATATAATTCTTAGATTTTAAAACTAAATAAATGGATTTGAAAATCGGATTGTAAAATCTACCAAAATTGATTTATACTGGTTTTTTAAATGATAGAAACAAAAATGTAACTAAAATGTATGAAAAAATCAAATTCTTACATAAATCTGTAAATAGAATAACACTTGATTTTAGATAGTATTTTGAAATCATATAACCAAGAACACATGATTTTGATAAGAATTTGTAAATCAATGATTGAATAACATAGAATTTTGTTTGATATCCAGATCAGTTGTTAAAATCGATGAACAATAAACCACACTTATCTCATAAATCTATTAACTTAGTTGTGTGTGTAGTAATAGAGTGATAAAAAGAAGTATACTTTAAAAGTAACACATTTCGCCCTTTTCTCATATTACTCCGGAACATTCCAAAACGACGGATGACTTGGAAGCCACACTCAAACGTAAATTCACAATTCTAATCAGATCAACTAAGAAATATTTGTATGAATATTCATACATCTAGTGAGTAATCTCTTAATCGGTTTTCTTTTTACCCTACACAAATCTGGAAGTTGCAACAATCTGTACAGAGACTTCCCTAAATTTTCATCCACAATCACAAACCTCTTCTTCTTCCTACCGGTAAAGCTTTCAAGATTAGTAAGTAAGTTAGAGCTGTAATGCCAAATCCGGATGCTGCTGAGATGAGCCTGCCTGAAGGTTAGAGACTGGTGAGTTTGGTGAGACGAGCTTAGCGTTGAGATCAGGTGGAAACCGGTTTAATTCTTGTTTTCTGATAGGCGACAAGCCTTTTTGGGAGAAAGCTGTTTCCAGCATCTGGTTCGGATTATGGTTAAAACCTCTGCAACCACCGACTGAAACGTTTCTCTCAGGGTTAATCAGCGGTCCTGACTTCTCGGTTTCTTGATTCAACAGGCGAGCAGCTGGTGCAGTCTCTTTGCTTTCATCGGAAGAATGTATGTTTCCTATGATAGAGGTTGAAACAGAGGTGGTTGGAGACATGATGCTGCTTGAATGATGATGATCATCATATGCCAAGTCATTCAACCACTTTTGCTTTCCAGACACTAGGCTTTGCTGTTGAGGAGGAGCTTCTGGGTTCTCTCCAACCCACCCAGGACCAAATTTGGTTCCAGTTGGTAACACTGTTTCAATCCTCCTATTGGAAAATCTCCAAACAGCAGGACCAAGATTCGCAGCATATCGTGCTAGGCTCCTAGCGTACCCATATTCAGTTTTCAACCCAACCTGGTTAAAACAAGGAAACTACAGTCAGATTCTTTGTTTGTTAAAACAAAAGGAGATCTTTTTAGGTTGCTAACACATACTGGAGTTAACTGTTTTAAGTCATCCTCAAGAGTTGTAAAAACCGAAGCTTCTTGCAAGGAAGTAGAGATCTGGTTGTAAGAATCTCGCCTGTTCTCGTCGACATTCTTCATTCCGTATTTATTGACGGCCTTTACAACCGAAGCTACAGAAAATAATAGAAAGCTGGTTTACGTCAGAAGTTGTATTTGCAAAAAGGAATCCAAGAAAGTAAAACTAGAAAAGGTAAGAGCTTTACGTGGAAACTCCTTCTCCCAATTAATCAACAAGCCACTTTGGTTCTCGCTGTAATGGTTAATTTTAACCGAAGTTTCTGTTTGACGAAATCTATAAGGAGGTGTTTTTCTTAGATTGTAAGCAGAGCCATCTCCACCAGGAGTGTGTGCTGCATCAGCTGGAATGTCAGAAGTAGTGCGGTCAAACAAAGATGGCTCAGGCTGTTTTTTAAGGCCTGTGCCTGGAGGACGGCCTCTTTTGACCACTTTCGGCTGTTGTGTCACTGTCACTGGCTCTTCTCCATCACTTTCTTGTCTTAAATTTTCAAAGTCCTTTTTAGCCATCTCAAGCATAGCTCGTGCCTGTTATAGCCAGAGACACACCATCAGAAAAGTAGAGAATAACGAAATCGAAAAAGAGTAGCAAAATTTATAAGCCAAGACAAAACCTGTCGATGATATATAGTATCTGCTGAATTGTATTCCATCGCGTTTGTACATATTAAAAACACATCTTCCTGCATAAGATGAGAGGAAATCAGAAAGATTTCGTCCTGACAGTTAACAAGATTCAGTTTTTGACATATTGTCTGCACCTTCTCATAATTACAGAGTTAACAACACAGTAACTATATAAATGTTGGAGATTTCAGATAGTAGTAAAACTAAGAAAGACGATAAGTTTTATTTCCCATTAACTAAAAAGAGATAACGATTGATTTAACAACTTCCACCAGATGCTTGTAAGCAAACACGATGTTGTAGCCACCAGTGAAACTATTGCATGAGACGAAGAATATGAAGAATCAAAAGTATGAACGATGAACATTCCATTCTAGTAAAAGTAAAGAGCAAAGATGTATCATTACACAGCCAAGTGAATGTGATAGCTCTGTGAGAAGCATATCGAGGATTGTTACACGTTCAATGTACACGACTTGCCTCAAATCGTTCTAAGGTAGCGTATGCGCCGGTTTCTAATTTCTTCCGCAATGTATTAAAATCCATAGGGTTTTTGATAATCTCATGGTAATCAGGAAGCTGTAAACAAATTCTCACAGATAAGGTAAAGCAATACGAATGGGTTAACATATCACAAGCTTAACATAAAGATTAGAATACTTCACCTCCTCTGGATCAACTGGGTCAGAGTACACTCCACAAGTATCCTTCCTTCAGGTATTGTAAGACCAACATTAAATCAGAAACAAAACCAGATTTGCATCACATATGCCAAAAAATACAAAAATGAGAAGAACATGGAGAAGGAGGCCATGACAGAGCAAGAAAAATAGACATACTTTTGAACTCTATCGAGGATGAACAACAGCAGCATTTTGTCTGGCAATGGTGTAACGGGCCCAGACTCCACAAGTGACCCTGTCCACAAGTAAATGCCACAAGTGTTTTTCATTTAATTAGCAGAAAGATTTCACTTTTATTCTTACACAAATCCCAGGTTTTTATGCCTTTTTCATGAATTTAAGAAAAAAGGAAGAAAAAAAGGATACATACTTTGAAGAATGTCTGTCGCTTTCGAAGCCTTTTGTCCCTGCAGGTAAAACCAACAGATATTTCATCAACCTCAAGTATAAATCTTAGAAATAATGCAATTATGTAATTACAGGTGTCCTATATTTATGATAACTTTCGTGTTCATGGCAGAATCAAAAGAAGAAGAGACAGTAAAAGTCCAGTGAAGTACAAACTCTAAAAAAAAATTCAAAAAAGAGAAGTGAGAGTAAAAAGACAAATTGGGAACTTGTCTCAGACATGATTGACTCTCAGTGCAGAACCGTCTTTAACTTCAGATAATATGAATAAATCACCAAGAATCAAAGAATAAAAATATAATATTCAACCAAAAGAGAAAGAAAGATTAAAACCTAAAAACCAGGTAACATTAAGATTCTCGTCCAAGACAAAAAAAAGGGGAAATAAAAATAAAAAGTAGAAATTATAAATTCCCATTTCCCACCAACAAAATAAAGGAAAAAAATGAAATAGTCAAAACTTCATCACTCACTCACAGGAACCTCAATTAACGCGCGAAATCTCAACGATTTTATAAATCTAAATTAACAGCTTTTTTTCTTCTTCTAACCGAAAGCTCGAATTTTTCGAAAAGAAATGTTTTTTAGTTCCCAAGGAACTCTGTAACTACCGTAACGTCAGATCCGGTGCCACTGATTCTCCGGCGCCTGACGGATGAAGCATCGCCGTCCAATTCGCAGCCGTCAGATTCGAAATTAGAAGAATCACGACGGTCGCCGTGTGAGTTTAATCCGTGCAAAAGCCGGTGCTTCTTGTCTCTCCGCTCATCGTCGTCTTCTTCACCAGAAGCCTCGCCAGGATTATAAATCCGGCGATTGGAATTTGGAGAGGGGCTAAGGGAATTAGGGTTTCTGAAACCGGATCTGAGCTCTTCCTTGGGTTCATCTAGCTTTTTCTGAAGCAATTGCTGTTGTTTCAGAGCTCGCTTCTGGACTTGTATCAGAGATGGCCTCCCTTTCTTCTTCTTCTTCTTCTTCGTCAATGTATCAGCTACCTCACCCATTCTCTCTTTCTTCTTTCGTCTCCTAAACAGTCGTTTCGTTCTTTATCTTACAAATGAAAAACACTCCGCATGTGTGAGCTCGCACGTGCAGAACAAAAACATGGACATGGATAACTCGTGTGCGCCTCTGAGCCTGATTTACACTCTATGGATAACGTTTTTATTGGGCCTACATGGGCCGAGTTTATAAAGTTACCCACCCGATTTCTTTTTCTCCAGTTTTTAGGCGTCGAGTGTGTGTGTACACGTGTCTGTGTGGCTGCTATGACTTTTCCAATTTTAGTCAACATTTTTTCTTTTTCTTTCCTCGTTGCTTAACTGTCTCTTGTACAATTTTCTCGCGTTCGCACCTCCGTCTCTCTTTGATCCAACCTTGAGGAGAGAGTAGAAGCACGCTTTACATGGAAGACGAGAAGTAAATCGATTTGACACGTTTTCAACTCAAGGAATTTAAATCAATGGTCGTTATCGAATTCTCAAGCTAGAAGAGGAATAAGCTTAAGGTTTTTTCTCTTCTTTGTTGGATCGGTTTCTTCTGGGCTTATTGCGTACGCGCGCTATCTTCCTCTTTTCGTGTGTCACTTACTAAAAGGGACTATCTTTAGAAATTTGTTTTTTCTCTTAATCGACGATGCTAAATTTGGTAATATTTGCCCTATTAGGGTTGTAGGAATGATGATTATGTTGGAAATTTGGTTTCCTATTTTGGGGTATAGTTTTGATGATGAATCTTCGGCTGCGGAAAATTTCACAACTTAGCTCAATTTGGTAAAAAAAAATAAAGTTCTTTTTAAGTATCCAATTGTGTAACTGAGACATCTTCCATTAGGATTGATAATGCCTTTTAAGTATCCGATTGCTTGTTTTTTTTGCTAATTATAAGAGCTCTAATTTGTTCCTGAATAGTTCCTTGGCTTCATCTTTTGGCCTGTAAATAATTTTATGTGTATATCTTTTTGTTGCTTTATTACAGTGAGTGAAGAGGAATCATCATATCGAATGGCCGGAAGTTGGGATGGAAGTCAATCAGATCAAAGCTCTAATTTTGAGCCACGGATCGATAATATATATGAAGCGTTTATCTGTCCATTGACGAAGCAAGTTATGCAGAATCCAGTTACTTTGGAGAATGGTCAGACTTTCGAGCGTGAAGCAATCGAGAAATGGTTCAAGGAATGTAGCCAAAACGGTCGACCTTTGTCTTGTCCTGTAACTTCTCAGCAGCTGAGTATTACTGATTTAAGCCCAAGTATAGCTTTACGTAAAACAATCCAAGAGTGGAGGGCCAGGAATGATTATTTGAAGCTTGATATTGCTCGCCAGTCTCTCTATCTGGGAAATGCTGACACCGATATTTTGCTGGCTTTGAAGAATGTCCGAGAAATATGCAGAAACATCATTTTGATTAAACACCGTATGCGCAATCCTCAGCTTGTTCGATTGATTACCGACATGCTGAAAAGTAGTAGTCATGAAGTGCGGTATAAGGCTCTACAAACACTGCAAGTGATCGTGGAGGGAGATGTAGAGAGCAAGGCAATCGTAGCTGAGGGAGACACTGTGCGTACTATAGTTAAGTTCTTATCCCAAGAGCCACCAAAGGGGAGGGAGGCAGCTGTTTCCTTGTTGTTTGAGCTCTCCAAATCAGAAGCCTTGTGCGAGAAGATTGGATCAATTCGTGGAGCAATTTTCTTATTGGTTGGTCTGACAAGCAGCAAATCAGAGAATATTTCAACTGTTGAGAAAGCTGATAGAACTTTGACAAACTTGGAGAGATCAGAGGAAAATGTTCGACAGATGGGTACAAATGGTAGACTCCAGCCTCTTCTAGCTAAGCTTCTTGCAGGTGATTTCGCTCAATTAATTGATTTTTCCTGATTGATTAAACATAGACTCTCTTAGCTGGTTAGATAACTGAACCATATATGAAACATGTTATGCAGGTTCACCGGAAACAAAACTCTCCATGGCTTCTTATCTCGGGGAGCTTGCCTTAAATAACGATGTGAAAGTTGTTGTGGCTCAGACTGTGGGTTCCTCTCTTATCGATCTTATGAGAAGTCGCGACATGCGGCCACGGGAAGCTGCTTTGAGCGCTCTCAACAATATCTCATCTTTCGAGGGGAGTGCCAAAGTCTTAATCGGCAAAGGAATTCTCCGGCCGCTTATTAAAGACCTGTTTTATGTTGGGCCAAACCAGCTTCCAATTCAACTTAAAGAAGTCTCAGCCAATATTCTTGCCAATATAGTGAACATTGGCTATGACTTTGACAAAGTTCCCGTTGGAGATCATCACCAAACTCTTGTTTCAGAGGAAATAGTGGAAAACCTGCTCCAACTAATTAACAACACGGGTCCAGAAATCCAGGGAAAGCTGTTGGAGGTTCTTGTTGGACTAACTAGCTGCACAAACTCGGTTATAAATGTTGTTTCTGCCATCAAAAACTCAGGTGCCATCATTAGTTTGGTTCAGTTCGTTGAGGTTCATGAGAATGATGATTTGCGTTTAGCTTCTATCAAGCTCCTTCATAACATTTCCCCACATATGAGCGAAGAACTAGCCAATTCGTTGCGGGGAACTGTTGGACAGCTCGGGAACCTTATTGCAATCATAGCAGAGAATACTACAACAATCACTGAGGAGCAAGCTGCAGCTGCTGGACTCTTAGCTGAGCTTCCTGAGAGAGATTGGGGTCTGACACAGAGATTGTTAACGGAAGGTGCTTTTGAAAAAATCATCTCCAAGATTATTGTTATCCGCCAAGGAGAAATCAGGGGAAAACGGTTTGAGAAAACTTTTCTGGAAGGACTTGTTAGTATTCTCGCTCGGATCACCTTTGCACTCACCAAGGACACTGGGGCCATTTTGTTCTGCCGTGAAAACAACCTCGCTTCGGTTTTCCTCGATCTTCTTCTGTCCAACAATCAAGATAACATCCAGATAGCTTCTGCAATAGCTTTGGAAAATCTTTCACTTGAAACCAAGAATCTAACAACGATACCCGAACTGCCTCCTCCAAGCTACTGCATGTCGATCTTTTCATGCCTGAACAAACCGCCTGTTGTTCTAGGGATTTGCAAGATCCATCAAGGGATATGTTCATTGAGAGAAAGCTTTTGTCTTGTTGAAGGACAAGCAGTGGATAAATTGGTTGATCTCTTGGACCATGAAAACGAGAAGGTGGTTGGGCCAGCACTTGCAGCTCTTTCAACGCTGTTAGAAGATGGTTTAGAGGTAGAAAAAGCTGTGAGATTGATTGATGAAGCAGACGGGATAACGCCTATATTAAACGTTCTGTTGGAGAATCGTACAGAGAATTTAAGGATTCGAGCTGTGTGGATGGTCGAGAGGATCTTACGCATTGAAGAGATAGCTAGAGAGGTTGCAGAAGAACAGAACGTGACTGCAGCACTTGTTGACGCCTTTCAAAACGCGGATTTTAAGACACGACAGATCGCTGAGAACGCTTTGAAGCACATCGATAAGATTCCAAACTTCTCCGGTATATTCACCAATATTGGTTAAATAGTCTATATGCATTCTTGTAAATGATTTTTAAAAGAAATTGATTCGAAGTAATACTAAGAGATTCATGTCTTAAAGAGGAACTAGAGCTGTCTTTCATAGTTGATGATAAACACTGCTCATTACGGACTTTTCTAATGGGAGTAAAATTCTCAAGTCTGGTTTTAAGCTTAAGAGGATCTGCTACATTGAACTTTTCTAGATCTCATCAATGAATTCTAGAAGCTCTTCTACTTCTTGCCTCAAAGCTAATATCTTTTGCTGCTGAGAAGCGATCCGGTTTTCGATATCACGCCCTGAGGATTTCTTCTCGTACCCTTCAACAACAGTGGAATGTTTGGCCATCAACTTCTCTTCAAGTTCTTTCTCTTTCGCAACTAGCTCTTCGACCTGCGTAAATGGAATAATGTACAAAAAAGACAGTTAAGCAGAGCTGAGACAAAGAGACGTGAGACACATGGAGAGAAATTTGCAACCTTTGGAGAAATTTGAGAGGCTGATGGGGAAGATTGCAAGAAAGCCAGCAAAGGTTTCAGTTCTTTTGCAAGATCTTTCAGTAAACTGTCAGTGGATTTGCGAGCAGCTTTGCAGGTTTGAATGTCACCGGTTCTTGATAGATCACGCAGCGAAGCTTCAAGCTTATCATGTATAGCTAAGCATTTTTGGATGATGCTTTGAACTTCCTGAAGGGTTGCTAGGACCTGATAAACAAAAGGACCAATGGAAATGCTTGAAAAAAGATATCGACAGATTTACATGTAAATGCTTGAAAAAAGATTCCAATGTACCTCATCCCACTGGAGTTTCGCCAAGTATGCAGCAGAGGACTTGGAGATTGAGAAGTCAGCCCGCGCGAATATGATGCAAGTGATGAACAAAGCAAAAAATCCAGAGATTAACATCAATGGCTCAGTCAGCAGGCTGATGTTGCTGAACTTATAGTAGACCTGTACCAAAGAAGCATCTCTTGACAAATTAAAAGTACGAATATTGTGGCTAGAGAATGATGGTATTCAGATATATTATATATACCTGGATATTCTGATTGTGATCTGGGACGACGTTGTTCTTTTCAAGCACAATAACTGGTCTACCAGCTATATCTAAGTGCGAGTACTTGATCTGCAAACGAACAGGTTTGCAGACATGAAGAGCTCAAATATCGGAATCAAAACACAAAAAGACAGAGGATAGATACTGATAAAAGCCAAGACTGTGTACCTCGTGAGACTGCTTGACAGCAAACGGAGTGGTAACTGATATATCCTTTGAACCCTCGGGTAAGACCACCTATAATGAAGGCAAAAAACAGAAAAGGACATCAAGCAACGACAAGGAAACTTTAAAGTTTACACTCAATGTCATCTTCATTGTATCGAACGAGATTATGGATATTGGTGTATTACTTATACAACCCAGCCAAGATAAAAGATTGACTGCGTTGATTAATTTGCTTCCACATCATTTCTAATCTAAGCAAAATCAAACTAAGAAAACTAAAGCACTTCATGTTGTGTATAATACCAACCTGTACAATAAGTTTTTCAGTGACAAGGTCAAGCATAGGGGAGCCAAAGGAGATGTCGAGGAAACGATTCCCTTCCGATGCAAACAAAAAGTCACTTAGTGGCAAACCATAACCTATCGTGAAAAAAGTTTTCCACCCACCAAACAATGGAAACCGAGGCTCAATTAGTAGCTCTGTCTGCAACCAAACCAGCAAAAAAGAGTCAAAACATATACAGCAGTTATATTTGGAAGATCAAATTTTTAAAATCCAAGTATCAACCTTTTTTGAATCACTTTGCATCTGAGACGTGGAGATATTGCCAATATCATCTCTGTAATATATGGAATGGGTTCTGGGTGGTAACCTGGCAAGTAAATGCCTAAAGGCAGATGCTCCTCGGGGATTAGGTCTGTCTTGGAATTCTAACCTGCGGTTGAAATATGAAGAGTATCAAGGAACCGGATTGTAAATTAGAATAGAGGGTTAAACACGGAATAGATAGCGCATTAGTACGAGTATTAACCTTGAAAATTCTCCCTTGAGTTGAGCCCCCCGGTGAACGATATTGTAATGCTCTGTGACCTGCACGTTCCCCCAATGAGACACTTCTATTTCTCGCACGAGCTTCTCGGCCACAGCAAATGCAGCCTTGCTTTCAAAGTGGACAACTATTGGAGAGTATGAATACTGTGGTAGGTTCTTGTATGGGCCATATTTGATCTCTGAGCCCTGAAGCTTTGTATTCTCCAGTTTGGTGTAAGATTCGATTCTGGCATTGGGTAGTTTGATAGACAATGACTGAGATTCGACCGCATAAGGAGAGAGATACTGTGCATTTTCTTGGAGCATAACAAGATGGATATCTCGCTGATTAATCTTCTCTGGAAATGGCTGAAGTACATTGGTGAATGCAGCAACTACTTCCAGCGTCAAAGTATCGCCTTTGTTGAGTGCTTTGGGTAATGCAACTGAGTAGAAACTAATCGAATCGGGCATTCCTTTTGGGTTAGCTGCTTCCACAGAAAGATTGGCTAAAGAGCGTTTAGATTTCCCTTTTCCCTCGCTATGGGAAACCGATAAGTATGCCAAGTTTATACCAAGAAACTTTGGGAAGGTCAAAGTAAACTCGGAAACTGATTCAGAGCCAGAATTTACGACCTACACACCAAGTTGGATACAGGACTCAGATACGCAACACAACAAAAGTTAGAATCTGACTAACACAGTCTCGTGATAAGTTCGGAAATTTTACCTTAAGGGTCTTGGTAACGCGAGCAATCTGTGACGTCACATCGATCTGCACAAAAAGCAACAAAATTTGGATGAAGTAAACAGAAAATGAAGCTCAAAGTAGTGGACTGCAGATATCAGAATTACATATCTGATCCCACTGACATCATAAGAAATCCAAAAAAAAAGGTTATATCTTTTGAACAGATTCGAATTTTTAAGCACAGATCAACAAATGCAAGTTCTGCGAATCGATCAGGAAACCTCGTGAATCCAAAACCAGATCGAAAATACTCTGAGACTTACACGACGTTCGACTTTGGACAAAACCAGATCGGAGTACACAGGCGACGCGAGAACAGCGACCGCTAGCAGAAGAAGCAACAGATCGACATTTGATTGCTTCATCCTTGATAGAGATAATTCAGACCAGTCTCGAGACTCGCTTTACTCACTCAGAGAACCAGACCTTGAAGCATTTTACAAAATTTTGACAATTGTTCGGAAACACAGCTTCCCGGGTCGGGTTTACCCACAATTTTGCAGATATAAGCCCATATATGTTAGGCCTTATTATGGGCTTAGATCTTTAAGAAATGGTTCGTAAAACGTGGCAGTGATTTATTGGTTGAATCATGGTGATACAGTAGTTAAAAAAATGTGAAAGACTAGGTGAGGTTTTGGTTTTCGCTTTGCTTGTGTGCCGTAGTGAATTTCGTGGCGATTTTCTCGAGAAAATCTTTTGGAGGAAAATGGAGACTTCTCTGAGGTATACCTGCAATTCCAAGTCTTTGAAAATCCATGCTAAGGAGAAGCTCCCGGTGAACTCGAAAACCCATTTGCAGGTATAATTCTTCGTAGCTCCCAACTTATTTTTTTGTATGTCTACTTCGTATTCGTGCTACTATGGAGGGTTTTTAGCACTATTCTATTTAGCTTCGGCGGTGTAATGCTCTCTGGTTTAGTTGAAATTGTTTTGTTTGACTAGTTTCTTTGCTTTGGAGCTTAAATGCCCAAACTTTCTTTGAGACTTGAAAAGGTTAAGTTTTTGAGATAAATTGCTCGCGTCTAGAATTTGTGTATGTAAGGTTTATCTTCTGTGTTTCATATAGTTTCTGTGCATTTTACACAAGTTAACAGTTTTGTGTAAAGTTTCAGATTTTATCTTAACCTGAACTTTTTTGGTTAAGATAAAATTAGGTACGGCCTAAGAACGTCGAAGCAATTCTTGGAGTCTGAAGCCTAACCTGAGTTCTGTTCCAAATTTTGAATTTGGGTTGTTGCAGGAGCCAATTGAGGAGTGGTTTCGGTTTTGTGTTTCACTCATATAAAGATGTTCTTGAAGCTCTTGTTACGGTTTTGAGTTTTGAGGTTATGAGAATGTGTTTTAGTTTAGGAATAAGATTTTGTGTGAGTGGTGAACTTCCACCTCCTGGTCACACGGAGGCTTCCCTGAATCTTGAGTCATTGCTTGTTGTCAGTATGTATCTCTGACTTGCTTGTTCTGCTACAGTCTGGCTACAGCCTGTTGACGTATATAGCCAATTTGTGTTACCTTTCTTGCAAACATATTTCTGTTTCTTATTTTCTTTGGTGGTTTCGTTTGGTGATAGCTCCGTGGAGAGCTAGATACTGGAACTGGCGCCCCGAGTTACTTCTGTGCCATGATTAGACACTTTTTCCCCGAGGTTTGATCTCAGTTTCTGTTGTTTCCACCATCTCTTCGTCCTGAAACATTCTCCACTATAGACTAATTCTCATAATGTCACAAATTTCGTTAGGCTTCAACAGGCCTGGGAGTAGGATTGCATTATGATAAGCGCCAAAAACTTCGGTGTCATGTACGTGGGAAAAAGGAGTTTCCCGTAAGAACTGATAAGCTTGTGGCCTTCAATATTAAAGGGCGGTGTGATTTTGATCAGGACTTCAATCAGGTTCACTTCTTTATTTTTTGGTCTCAAGAACTTTCGTTGAAGTTATTTTTCTTGCTTGAGTATTATACTTATAGTGGACCGAACTGTCCTCATTTTGTGCTAACAGAAGAACCCTAAAGGAGCTGCAGAATTTGCCTGGAGCATAATGAATTTTAAGGAAGATCAGGATGTACGGATCAAAGTTGGCTACGAAATGTTCGATAAGGTATCGCTCTCGTATCTGAAGTATGTTGGCTCTTCCAAATTTAGGCTATACACCTCATTCGTAAATTCAGATGGTCGTTTCTTTGAAACATTTTTTCTTGGATTCTTCAAACCGATGTGTTGCCTCTTTCTTTCAGATCCCTTATATGCAGATTAGAGAAAACAATTGGACTCTTAACGCCAACATGAAGGGAAAATGGAACTTGAGGTTTGACCTGTAACTGCATTTAATATTCATCATCATCATTATCTGAGAAATGTATGAGTACTACTAAGGATAAACACACTTTAACTCTTCCAAGTAAATTAAGAGATCTTTCAAATCAAATCCATTACTATCGCAATTGTTGCTGAGATTATAGCCAATTGTAGCTGTTCCTATGTCGGATAATAGGGCTAGTATCAACTAGGTTTGACTTTATGTGTGGACCTAAACACTAAAGGGTTCCTCAACGATAGATTGGTCCTGAGCCGAGTAACTTGACCGGTAAACACATGCCGAACCAGCGCGAATAAAATGTCTTTAACATGCAATCCATAAACCGTAACTCCGTTCCACCTCGTTTACTGTTTACCAATTCCAAACCGGGGTCATCAGAGTACCAGCTGTATCTCAAATCGGTTTGGTCTAGTTTGTGTCGTGATTTGGTTGATTTGTAGATGGTTCTGCTCAGAACACCAACATCAGTATGTTCTCACAAAGTCTTGATCTTGAGAATCCAAAGATGGGGCATGCCCAAGATTTGCTTACTGATCATCATCACCCAAAAAGAGAGAAAGAGGATCAAAGATCTTTTTCAAACAGTAAAAGAAAAAGAGACATCGACAGGTCACCGATTTTATCGTTAGATTTTGTTAGTGGCTTCAACTAAAAATCCACGTGATCTCTATGCATATTTTAACTATATCTCAATAATGTTTTTATTATGAGGCGGCCGTACTTTAAACAACTTTTTGTTGTTTGTTAATAGAAAAAAATTGCACTAGGTGTGACAAGTTTTATCCCAAATCTTTGTTACATACTTTTTATTTCCCAACCTGTAAAGTTACTTTGGAAAGTAATTGCAATTATCTTCTCTTCTTTCCATGTATGTAATTCATCTTTTTAGTCTTTTAGACATCATCTTTGTATGTAATTTAATGATGTCACGTGATAAGCCGTTTTAGCATGTAAACTCAATGTCAAATAAAATAAAAAAAGAGAATTTTGAAACAGATTGTCAAATAATTTTAGTAGGAAATGTTGAAATATCCAGTGTGAGTAATATTTTACTATGTAATAGTGACATCTGATTTTTACAAATTTTAATGTTTAAACGACTACAAAGATTTATGTGATTAGTAATATGCACAGTCGCTTGTTAATCCGATGTTCGACATATCAAATAGACTTGTTCCATATCACCTGATACCATACTATATATATATATGTATTTTAAAACTATACATAAAAAAACAATGTTATTTAATTTTTACTCCAACAATAAAGTGATTGGTTTAGATTAGCGTGATTTTTTAATATTATTTTGTATTTTTAGTGCAGCACTTTATTCTTATTAATTCGAGTTGTAGATATATGAATAAAATTATAAAAGAATAGCTATTGAGAGAATATGCATTATTGCAACAAAAAAATTAATATATACATAAAAAATGGATTAAATATTTTTAAAAAAAATTGAATAACTTATGATTCGTTTGAATTCTATTTGGTGAAAGGCTGATCACGAGGCAAGCCACTTCTTCGATTGAAACTTGAAAGAGTGTCATGTCGGCTTTTAAATAATAATTTGGAAAAGTTGCTTACGCAGTGTATAAGCCACTAATGGGGAATGAAGAAAATCACATGGCTAAAATCAAGTTAATTTGGTCACATTCAATGTATTATCTTTAAATCCATTTAAAAAGATAACAAACACTTGCGCATAATCAAATGCTTAATATATACTATATATGCTCATGCGTAATATAAAAATGATTGAACAATACGGTCCGAGAAAAGGTTTGTATATAAATAAATAAAAGTAACACATCTGGCCTAAAGATCATTGCATATGCAAAATCCCGCCGATGCATATCCAAACGTTGTATAATAATAATATGAAATATCAATCCAAACTTTCACGAACTCGTAAATAAAGCGACATAACTTCTATGCTTGTTCTTTTTTGTTATTTTGATTGGTTATTTTCATCAGTTTCACTTCCGATTATAATTTTTGTTGTAGTTTTTTGAGTTTAATAGTTTTTAATCTTTACATTTCTTCGTTTTCTTTCTAATATTTTTTCAAAAACAAAATTTTGGTATAAAGTTTAACATTGAAATAATTAAACAAAATATCATAATATAAAATGATATTTGTTAAGCTAATGTAACTACATCGGCTGGTACCAGTAGTCTATAATTACATGAATTCGTTTAATATGTTTCAAAAATCTACCATGCATATCATAGATTGTTTGAAAATTCTATGACCAATCTAACCATGTACAAAGAAAATATTTACATGCTTATTTATACTTGTTGAAAAACAGGTTCTCAAAACTACAACTAATTTTAGAATTATGACGTAATATATATTTCACAAATTAAATGTACTTTTTGGTGATATTAGAATCGTATAAAAATTGTATTTTAAATGATCATTAATTTACGAATTTGAGTGGCTTTTATATCTTTTAATTGGCTGCATATTTATAGTCTTGAACTGTAAATGTTTATATAACGTTTTTATTTTTTTTAAGAATTTATAATAAAGACTTTATTTAATTTCAGGAAGGGTAGGAAAAATTCTAATAATAATCCAATAAAAAAAGGCGAGCATGTGATGGAAAGCAAAAATGGGCGGTGGGGAATCGGAAAGTGGGGAGTACACTAGAAGAGAAAGAGAACAAGAAAACGAATAAATAGTTTTTTTTTTGTATATTCAATTTTTGTCATCTAACTCTATTTGGAAAATCAGAATTTCACACGCTTGCTCATTCTCTTTCTTTATCATACATAGTTTCATGTATTATTTCTCTTTTTTTTGTCATTTTTTTTAGTTTCCTGTAAATCGTTTAATCCGTTTAGTTCCCATGCAACGATACAGTAAATTTGTAGCAATCTTTAACAAAGATTATTGACAGTAATCTGATGCATCTATGTTTTGAAAATGAATAGCTAATTACTTAATAATTACGGTTTTTCTTTGACAATATATAAATAGAGTGTTAAGTAAAGGGAAAAAGATTGTGAATAGAAAATAGACAAGCGTCCCTCTTCGCCAAATCTTTTTGAAGCATGTTTTTTCAGTTAATTGTTATTATCATCTTTCACGTAAACTATAGTCTATATGGTGTGGTGACCATATAAGAAAAAAGTTTCACAAGAACTTTCATCTCTTTCTCTACATATTAGGCCGATTAGGTGATTGTTCTCCACGTATATTTTATAATTGCTTTTAGGCAGGAGATTTTTTTATATTATTTTCCAAATGAATACTTTCGTCAGGATTATAGTAAGCCTTTATCTAGAAAGATGCTTTAGTAATGAAAAATATGATTTCATCATTTAAAACGGGTAAGAAACATGCTTGTCCCATGTAGATTAGTTACTATCATCTATATTTTGAAAATGTAAATGTCAGGCGCTTCTATCACTACTTTTACGAATTCACGTATATTTTTCTGTCGAATAGTAAAAAATCAGTACAAGTTAAAGCATGAGCTAAAGTAACACTTGTACACAAATGGATATACATTCTAACATTCATATACAGTAATAGCTCTTTAGTTAGTAATAATGCACAATGCCACAAACCGTTGAATAAAACGTTTGCGTAACAAAAGATGAAATCGTTATAAGTAATTGTAGTTCGATGAAATATTGTTGCTCGTCCTAAAGAGAAGATTTTCAAGATCATGAATTCGAAAATAATTAAATCTGTGTAAAGTTTTTGGTACGAAGAAATTATGAATGTTTGATCCGGAACTTTTTGCTTAATACTTTTTTTAAAAAAAATTTGCATTTTCAAATAGCCGCAAATATCTATATTTCTGTTGATTTTAATTGTTCTAAGTCAGAACGTGACACGTGACACGTTGTAATGTTAAAAGTGGAATAGAACTATTTGTTGTCTGCATCCTAACTTCGTTTTCGTTGTTAGCTCAATTGTTGGTGCTGTGTGTACGTGGCATTAATCTCATGGCTAAGAGTATTTGGTAAAATATGCAAACTTTTCTTAACTAGTGTTAGTGCATGTAGTACGAGATTTTTTATACTTTTTCCAAATAGATGCATGTGAAGTATTTTAATTATGAAGCATTAGTTTTTTTAAAAAAATTTAGAGTTGCATATAACTTGATACGGTTCTCGACTTTTAGTTGAGATCATTTGTTTGATGGATTTAAAAATGATTGGATAGTAAAAAAAATTAGGGAGAGGTTTTTTTTCTTTGACGAAGACCTGATTATTCATTCATTATCCATATTTTTTTGGTTACAAGCAAGTATGAGATCATGGTTGGTGATACATTAACTGGTTTCTCTGGTCAACAGGTCAGATAAAATATTATATTTTCTTGATATATAAGATAATCGATAAGACCTAGAATTTGAACATTATAGAAAAGGTAAAGAGATAAATTTATCTCTTTCTTCCGATTTATTGTTCTTTGAGGTAGTTGTGTGATGTTCAGTTCCACGGTCAATTATTATGTCTTTTTTTTTCTGGAACAGCTTAATTATTTGTCTATACATGGATTATACACAACATTATTACATTTTTTATCCCATATATGGAAAAAGTGCATATTTATATTTGGAGGATTAAGATATAAGATTGATCTTATCTAAACATTTTTAAAAGTTTTCCTTAGTGAATTAGTCTTTATCCCAAATTCTAATCCAATGTCAGCTTGATTGGCTGCTAGTCCTCGACCAGCAAAGAGAAAAATTAAAAAATAAAATAAAAGTTGTCTTCGTAGATTATTAAAAACTTGTTAATTGGGATATTTTGAAAAAGGATAAACGAAGAAATTTGGAACTTTTTAATATATACTTGTCAGTAGAACGATTTCATAGAAGGTAAATCACATATCTCCTAGTATACGTGTAACATTTTTGAAAGAAAAAAAGTTGTTATTACACTTTTTAATTATAAGTTATAACAAACGATATAGGTTTTGTGGTTTCCAAGTTGTCTAGCAGCCCACTAACTAAAAACAAAATGTTCTTTTCGTGATCTCAAAGGTCATCATTGTACGTAGAGAATCACATTTCTCCACTAGGTCAAACGTCATTAACATATGCATCAATCATCAATAATGAGGCAAGTACTCGAGTAACTAATTAACCCAATATTAAGATAGCAATTAATTAAAAATCGTACGAGTAGTATAAATTAAGAACTATTAAAATATTTGAGTGCAAGTTGTAGGATCTATAAGTGGAATATGTGCATCTAACAAATTGTTATACGTAGTCTTTCTTTACCAAGGCATCATATTATACCCACACTCGTCTACGATAATTTGTTTAAACAATTACCTATGATTATGTTTGTCCAAATATAATCATACAACCAATTAGTTAAAAGTCATTAGAGATGATTATGTTTTAATTGCTGTGGATGACAAACAAAGGATTAATAATTTGTTTAGAACATGAACGGAAGAAATAATGTTAGGATAAGTGATACGCACACACACCTTAGCAATCTATCTCGTGATTTGGTGTTCACTGGTCGAAGCAAGCCATCGTATGACACGCACACACGCTTCTGCCATTTCTATCATGTTTGTACACTGCCCCCACACGCACCACACCACACCACTATCTCATTATTATTTTATACACAAAATTTAAAATGTTTTTCGACCCACCAAAACTATATATTAATCATTCCACGTAGCTATTAGTTTTATTTATGTTATAATCCAATAGTTTAAATCCGACCATTCCAAATTTCCAATTTATATACATATATTTTGCTAATAGCTAATGTATAATATGTAGGTCTAAAAATGTTAGGTAAACTTTAATCACCCCGTAAATTAGGAGCAATGAGGTATGAATCATATATAACCAAATAAAATTTCTAACACTTTTTTATTTATTTATATGTAACTCAAGATATTACTTATATATAGAGAAAATAGGATACTTATTCATATATGTAAATAGGTTTGAAGGAAAAAAAAGTTTACGTAAAAACTTGAGACCGTTTAATATATACACTACAACAAAACATTTAAGAAAACGACACAGAAAAAAACACATAGAGTTCCCATGAGTCTTTAGAGTCATTTGAAATTTGACAAAAAGCAACAATTTTGAACTAATTCCGTAATTTACGAAAATAACCTCATAAACCGAAAGCGAATTATTATAAAGCAAAGACCAATCTCTCTCACTATAATCCTTTTCCTCTTTGCCTTCTCCAAAGACACTCTCCTTCTAATACCAAAGCTCTCTCTCTTCTCTTTAGTCTCTTGCAATGGCGCGTCTTCTCTTTCGTCTTCTTCAAGAAGCCAATTCTTCGTTGCCGGCGGAAACATCTCCGGCTTTATATTCCGATCTCGTAGTCATCATCGCCGCTCTTCTCTGTGCACTCATTTGCGTCATCGGCTTAGTCGCCGTCTCTAGATGCGTCTGGCTCCGACGTATCGCCGCCGGTAACAGATCCGCCGCTAACTCGAATCAGACTCATCAACCGCCGGCTAACAAAGGGTTGAAGAAGAAAGTCCTCCGATCTCTTCCGAAGCTCACCTACTCGCCGGATTCTCCTCCGGCGGAGAAACTCGCCGAGTGTGCGATCTGTCTTGCGGAATTCTCCGCCGGAGAAGAGCTCAGGGTGTTGCCGCAGTGCGGCCACGGCTTCCACGTATCGTGTATCGACACGTGGCTTGGGTCTCACTCTTCGTGTCCTTCCTGCCGTCAGATCTTGGTGGTTACCAGGTGTCACAAATGCGGCGGGTTACCCGGTAGCTCAAGCTCAGGACCCGAACCCGATACCCGAATCGAGCAACGTGGAGATGATCCTAATTAACATCTTTACCTTTATTCTTTTTTTAGACTTTTCCCATTTTACACACTATATATATGTATTAAAAAGTGTTCCTTGTCATTTTTAAAGGATAATGTTAATCTGTAATATGTATATAGTTATTTACTGTAAATGGGGATATATATTATGTAATGGAGAAAGTTAATGCCATTGAACACTTTATTTCTTTTTATATTTCAAAGGAATTTATTTTTCTTTTATCAATATGTCGTTTATAGATATCGATATGATTTGTGAACGACCATGAAACATTTTAAGTATCTAACTAGCTAAAGCTAATCACATGTAATTTAACTCCACGCACTTCTTTAATTATCATAGTCTATAAATAAACATTTCCTCGTAAAACATTTTGTTTCATTTAATAGAAAATGGCAGTTCTGTATATTATTTCATGTAAGTAATCAAATACATAACATCTGTTGTATGCATGGTTAACATCTAATTTCATGTATAGAAGCATTAATGGACTTAATTAATCTAATTGAATGTTAGTTGTTCGTTTCTACGAATTCGATTAACTAATGGAATATTCCATAACAGATATGGGGAAGTAAGACAGATGGACCAGTGCGCGTGAAACATATGGTGTGATGTGTATGTGTGAGTTTTGTCTTTTCCCTTTTCCATTAATAAAACAGCAAACTAAATGTCGGGTTTTATATATTTGATTTATTCATGTTTTTTTTCTTGTTAAAAATGCATTTATAAATATTGGGAACACGAGCCTGTGTATCCCACTAAATTATCAAACGCGACTTTAAATTATTACAACTTGGAAAATGAACATGAAGATGGTCTTATTTTGTCGTCGAACATTGACCTAACTAAAGATCGCCAAAATCTTAAGAGTACAACTAAAGTGCAAATTAAGACAATAAGAAAGTATTTTAATAATAACTAGTTAAGATATAGATAATTACACACACGAAAAGGAAAAACTAACTATATGGATTATCTATCTTTCTCCGTTTAGCCGTCAAATAAAACACGTACGAATAATGATGATGGTCCACCATCGCATTCATCACGAGTTTTTCCACTATGGAAAGTGCAGTGCGTCCATGTGCTAAGTGCTAATCTTAGTAAATTGTATAATTTATAATGTGTATAGAATAACCTAAATTGCATGATTGACATTGAATATAGCATTTTATCACAAAATATCCACCAATTCTTTCATTTAACTATAGCTTTGATGATATAGCTCGGACTGTAGTACTCAATTATTCAAATTCTCAAGCTGGAAGGAAGCTTAGACCTACCACAAAGTAGTTTATTTAATTATACATACCATTACAACAATTAATAGAATTTAATCTTATGGAAATTGCATACTCTTTAAAACGAATTTGATTCAATTTTTATACTAGACGTTTACCTTTTATAACTTACATTCTCCAATTCATACATATACTAACTACTTGGAACTGACAAATATCGGATAAATCATATTTACACCGTAATGTGGTATTTAATAGTTAAATCTAAATATCATATTATATATATTGTACATTTCATAGGAGATGCATTAACGTAACGTTTAAATTCATATTTGATAGACATAAAGCAATTTTTCTTTCGTGCATTAGAAATTTCACACCTGAATAAGACTATATTTCTAATGCACTACTAAAGTACCATGTATGTTTTGTTATGGAGTATACCTGCGCATGCGTTATTAACTTTATGGAATTTTTATTTTCTGATTTTAGAATTTTGGATTTCGTAGGTTATCATTTATCTAGAACAAGGTAACATAACACTTTTTAACTTTATACCATCTATTCTACTAATCTCAACTCAACTAATTTGCATAATTTTACATAGATTGTTGAAATCATTTATTTTTATCAGCGGGTTATTGAAATGTATAAGAGCTCTATGATCAATATCGTAGTATATTTAGTTACCATCGATTACTGGGCTTCGTTGATATTTATTGGGCTTCGTAGTTCGAAACTGGAGTTAAGCTTCACAAAGCGGTTTTCCTTTTTTGTTAAAAGGAAAAAAAAAATTTAGAGGGGAAAGAAAATTGGAAATGAATGAAAAGCAGAAGAAGTTCAGATATAAACCCATTAGTAAAGACATTAAATGGTCTTATAATAGCAATCTCGTGTTGCTTGTCCATGAAGAAAAGTTCAAAACTGAACCAGTGGCTCATCTACAACACAGATAAACCGGACTCCACAAAACGGTTTAATCATTCTATGACTACAATCGAAAATGGTTAGGGTTGTGCGTGGCTAACCAAAACAACGCTAAGATTGGTGATAAAATCCTTTTTTAAGAAAAGATTCACGGCAAATTTGTTCTTTTCAGTTGGCTAAAGCATTTTTAAATCGCCATATACAGAGTTTTATAATATTGAACACACGTAACAAATTACAATAATATTTCAATACAAAAATATTCCATTAAAAGAAAAATATATAAAAGAATGACGTCAGAATAGTCGCAAATATCATTCGTATTTACGACATCACATCGAACAGTGAAACGCCCACAAACACAGTTCATCAAAAGTAACACACTAATAGCTTTTCCTGCAAGGCTGCAGCAGCCACATAACTATTTTAAATATTTAATAATCAGATAGTCCTTACTCTACAAAACATCTAGGATATTATGAATAATAATATATGTATTTTACAAAAGCTGCGAAATATCTTAAAAAGCAAAAAAAAACAAAACAAAAACAAAAACAAAAGACCAAATATATTATCATCCAATGGCCTGGATTCTACAGCTGGAAACCTAAAGGACATATGGAGAATCTAATAGCATAAGAGGTCCAGGAGAAGACGAAAGACCCAACAGATTGTAACCCGCTTCCTGGAAAAGAGAGTTCTCTAAGTAATCTCGTACGTCAAGATCGTTATTGCCACCGTTGGAATATTGCTCTGTCTTGACGCCGAAGTTGTCGTCTTCATCGTTGTTGTTGTTGTAGTTGTAGTTTTCCGGCGAGAAGATGATTTCGTTGAGCTGAGACACGACTGGGTTGATTAGGGCTTTGAGCTCGTCTACGTTGTGGCCTGATGATCCATGGAGTAGGTTGTTATTGTAATTCTGGTGGGTATCATCGTAGAGTAGTGATGGGAAGTTGAGTGGGGTTTTGGAAGATTCTTGAAGAGGAGGTAAAGCTTCAAGATGATGATAATGGTTATGGTTATGATGATGATGTGTTGTTGATAGTGAAGTGTTATGAAGGTAGCTAATTTGGCTATGGAGTCCAACATTCTTCCTGTCTCCTGTTTTATTAAACACTCTGCAAATCACCCACTCTTCCTGTGTCACCACCAAAAATTAAGTTTTATTAAACATTATGTTTCGAAGCAATACATATATAATAGCTATTTTCTATTTGTATTATATGTATTATTTACACCTAACCGAGATCGATAGAGATCTTGTTTGAAATGTGAGCCTGACCAATTGATTTTTATGGTGGATGATACATGAAACTAATTAAAGAAAGCAATAGTGATGAAAACGACACAACAGTGTAGCATGAAAGAACAGGAAACGGCAAGGTGTGTTTGGTGTTGACATCCACACGTACAGGTTAATATCAAATCTATCACATCTAAACTGCTCTCTCCCCTGTCCTTCCCATACTAGCCAAACCAAATAATGACAATACTATTGAAAAACAAATAGTTTTAAGGAAATAGAATAATAAAATGAATATTGGGGAAAAGTTAAATAGTTTCGGTTAAACCTTTCTTTTCATCTTATCGTTTTAAAAAGTCAACTCATTAAATTGAAGTTCGTATTATATTTGCAGTGCTGAAAGATAACTATAGATAATCTTGTAAATTAAAGTTTAAAAGGTGCGTGTGGGAGTAAAAGTAACTATAGATAACAATAAAACTTTGTATTAAAACTTTTTCCTTCTAAAAGTCAACTCAAATCTATACCAATGTCGGATTAAATACGTTTAATCTGGTAGTATTAAAATTCTAACGAGACACACGTGTGGGTAACTATAGTAAGTAACAGAGATTTGCATTTACCTTACACGTGTGGCGGTGTGAAAGGTCGGTTTCGAGGCGATACTCATGCATGACCCATTTGGTCTTGAGGCCACGTGGAGCCCTTCCTTTATAGAACACAAGCGTCTTCTTCATCCCAACAAGCGCTCCTCCTCCTCCTCCACCGCCTCCGCCGCCGGCGGCAAAGACCTCCTTATCTTTTCCGGTAGCCTTCCAATATCCAGCAGTAGTGGCTCTGTTAGTCCTTAACCCCGTCGGATATTTTCTATCCCTTAGACTATAAAAGTACCACTCTCTCTCTCCCATCTTAGCCATGTCTTCATATAACAAACCAAAAAAACATTAAACTTAAAAAAGATTCCAAAAATCAAGAATGAACAGACTCTTAAAGGAGCTAAGACGATGATCTAAGAAAAGAGAAGCATATTAATATGTTACCAGGTAGTTCCCAAGGCTCGCAGCGATTGAGATCAACTTCGGCGATGTGAATGCCACAAAGACCTCCATGGAAGACTTTGGAAGCTAAGTAGAAAGTTATGAGCTCTTCGTCCGTCGGATGAAACCGGAAGCCAGGTGGCAAACCTCTGTCGTTTCTTTCTTCTCCGGCGAGCTCACTCAACACATCTTCCACCGCAAGCATCATCTTTTAATTATTATAACCGGGAAAAAGGACACTTTTTAAAGTCTTGTTACTCGAAGAGACACGAAAAAGAAGAACAAAGAGAGCAATGATGCAAAAGGTGATGGTGAGTATAACCTTATTGTGTGCAAGATTATATATTTATATACAAAATGGCACATAAATCGAAGATATATAATACAAATAGAGAGAGAAGAGAGAGTTAGTGTGTGTGTATGTAGAGGTTTGTGTGGATTTTGAGTGTTTGAGGTTAGAGGAGAACATTGATGATAAAGGCTGTGAAATTCAGGGAGCAGAGGCTGCTATTTGCCCTCACCTGGGGAGCTTTCAGGAGTCTCTTTCTATTTGTTCTCTTTTTATTTCCTTTGAAAATTAAACAATTTATAACATTCTAAATTCTAAAAACAACTTTTTGCCGTTTTGTGTTTTTATCACACTGCTCTAGCGAAATTCGAATGGTCTTTGGAGTATTTGATTGAGACAATGTGATGTTAAGTTATGATCTTTCGTTAATGACTACTCGATTGGTCAATGGATCATTGCAGTCACATTTATAACTTTTAAAAGGAAAATATATTATAACTTAGTGTACTTTTTCAGGATATACCAAAAACTACATTTGATCGAATATTCTTCAACTGAAATCATTACAAAATTTGCAAATGTGCACTTTTAAAAATGAGTAAACCGTTATAGTTAAAGATACTGATAATGAGGTTATCACATACCAATCGATTTCTCTACGAAAACAAAATTGTTGTCGCAGTTGAAGTTTTCAGATTTCAAGAAATGTCAAATAAATAACGTGATTTAAAGAAGTTTACATTTTATGGTTATCATCAAAATGAAAGCAAATAGATTTTACTTTAAAGAAGAAAAAGGAAAAGAGTGTGCAGTAAAGATGGCAGAGGTTTATGCGTGCGGGTGTAAGCATATCATTATACATTCATGAGTCAGACCTTTTTATTTATTATTTTATACACACTCCCTGAGATCCCAATTTCTTCAATTTACAGTTTATTTTATTTTTATCTTAACCACCTTCTTTTATACTATTTCTCAACTGTTAAATCAATTCTGTATTGCAATTTTTAAATGGTTTTGTTTGATGTTATACTCTTCCTCGTAATATAAAACGAGTTTCATATAATCTCATAAATATATCCAAAATTGTTTATTAAAGTGAATTTTCAATATTTGATATTTAAACAAAAATCATTAGCTGATTATCAAAGTAAAAGTTAAATGCACGTTGATTAATAACTTAGAGAATGTTTCAGATTTCAAACGAAGGAATTTTTTGAAGTTTCATATGTAACATAAATACCAAAGATCGATGTTTGTAGCATTTTTATACTCAACAAATAAATAAACTTATTCGGAAAATATATCATTTTGAGTTTTTTTAGTTTCCGCCTATATTTTTAATATTTTTAGGTTTTTTAAACTTAATTTGATATGAATAGATGATTAAAGTTTCTATTTTTTTGTTTAGATTCATCTTTAAGTAATCATATTTTTTAATTCAAAGATGAAAACAAAATTCTTTCTTTTTTCCTGTAGGTAAAAGAATATAGATATTATTTTGGATATCTAAAGTTTAACATAATCTTAATCAAATCGGTTATTATCTTTTTCTTTTTCTTTTTCAGAATAGCTTTTTCAATACTGTTTGAATCAAACTTTATTATGTTTATCCGAAATAGACACCCATAAAATCAACTTCTCTAGCACACACAAACAAATTAGATTGTTTATGTTTCGTTTAGTGTGTTACGTAATTATTTACCTATTATCAAAACAAAAGTATATAAATTAAAAATATGTAATGAAAAGAAACAGTTGAAGATAGCAGATGTCGGCGGTGGCACGTGCGTAGAATGATATAAAAATCAGGTAAAATTATAATAAATGCAAAACGTACTACACTATCTATCTTTATTAATTGCCCACACGATCTTATGATAAATCTCCCAAGTCGTTCTTTTACCCTAAACGCTACACAACTCTATAATTATTTTAAATATATCTTTAATAATAAAAATAATTCTAGAAATTGAACAAATGTTTCACCCAATAATTCAAAACCTGCTGTACTTGCATAGGCTAAGGTAAGCCTATCCATTATTAAAAAGCTTATTATACTATATAGTTTCTGTGCTACTATTAAAAATCTAAAATTATTTTTTCTCCAGGGGGTCTATCTATCTATTCCTCTAGTTCTGATGATATTTCTGTGACTTTTTTTTTTAGCCTGTATCTTCTTTTCAAAATTGTTATTTTTTCCTATTTTTAGTTAATTATTGCCCAAGTGATACCGTCGGTCTACTAAATTATAGTGATGTTCCTCTGTATCGCAAACGTTATTATTGGTCCTGCCAAAATAGTTAAAAATATCATTCAGTTATATACTATCATTAAACTTTGCAGAACATCATTTAGTAGTTTAAACCAGCAACGGCTATAGCATACTTTGGAAATCGTTTTATAGTCGTATGTCATTTCAGCAACACTATTTTATTTAACTTATTTTAAAAATAACTTAATGGAAGTTCACTTTATTCAGCAACAATCATGTATATATATATTAATAATTCAACTTTGTTCAGAATTACTGTGTTAGTAATTTTCTATATAGTATACGTGACACTAAACTTTGAGATATTAGGTGAATCGAAAATCACTAAAATGAATATAGAAGACTGTTTGTCGCACATCTCTTATAGTATGTGTCAATCAAATGACAAAATGGGTCCATTCCTCGTCTTTGTCTGTTTGTATTTAATATATGTCTGTATCAAAGTTAAATTTGAAAAATTCATTAAAAAACAAACAAAAAAACCCAACTCGCAAAAAAAGAAGAATTTTTTGATTTTTTTTCTTTGGGAAATAGTTAGGTATTGCAATTAGTATTAAAACATCAGTTATACATGTTTACAGTTAAACTGCACAGCATAAACGTCTCGCATAAATATATAACTCCTACATGGCACTCTCGTTTCGTTTCACAGAATCAAACTTAATGTATAAGTCATTCACTATCACTAGACATTAAGAAAAAATTGTAAAGAAAAAAGAAAAGAAGAAGGAGATGAAGTAGAAGCTTAGAAGGAGAAGGTGGAGAAATAATAAATGAAGGAGGAAGAGGAAAGGACAATGGCAGCACCGACCTGCTCCACCAGAGAACGACCTCTCACTCATTCCCCTTCACAAGCAATCTTTTTTCTTCTTTAATTCTACAAAATATATTTGTTTTATCTAATTTTTCATTTTTATTTATAGTTAATCAGTTAGAACTTATAGAAAACCATACTAGTTAAAAGCACTTTGAAATAGTAAAACCATACTATATAGAAAGAGTGCAAATTTACTAAAACATATAGTGAAGCTGAATTAACTAACTGAAGATAAATCGCTATATGATTGATAAAACTTACAAAATATAATAATCATTGCACCATTCATATTGGGGGTAGCAATCATAGCCTATATTTGTATACAAATATATTCACGCGAGTAGTCTGATTCCTAGAGTCTTGATTGTAATCCCACCTACAAGAGAGATGGATATATATATGTATATCAGTATATGATATGTATGAAACCTTTTCGGGTTAATGAATTGTATAAATTTGGTCCAGTTTAATGATAATTTGATGCGAAGATTTGGTTTGTGAATGCTAATAGTACATACATCGACCGACGTCCGTACAGTAGATGGACAATAAATGTGAAAGGTCTTGAGGATATTGGGACAGACGAAGCCTTCATTAATATGGTAGAGACGAAGTTGCAAAATTGGAGGGGACCAATAAAACCGTGCATGCACAATATATTGAATTTCTGAACAAATCTTTTTTGTAATTGTGTTGCTTAACTCTGATACTTTAGAGATTATATTTTACTTTTATAGAGTATTTCTACTATTAGAAGCTATTTTCATCGCTAATTATGTTTTGTTTAAAAAACAAGAAAGGAGGAACGTATGTCAATCCATCTCCTCAAATGAGACTATTTAATAACAAAAAAAATGATTATCTTCTAATACAAAGTGACAAAAGATCAAATCTTTCTTTTTTAGTAAACTTTGGGACAAAAATATTAAATTAAGAAAATTGAATATTGTTGTTGCTTTAAGGAAGACATAATGTCCACCTTTTTTTTTGTTGGCAGGATGATGTCCAAATCCATAATTCCATTTGTAATTATCCCATACTTTTTCTTATTATGGCACGATCATGATTTTTTTATTGGAAACTTTTGTTTATGATGATCATATGTATATATATATATATAGGTAAAAACTAAAAAGTATTGGATAATTAGAAATGGTATTAAGGATGATAGGATAGATTACCCAATAAATGTAACTCGAATGTGAAAAATGAAAATGTAAATAGAGAGGCAGAGTAGTGAGCACGTGACGTAGTTGTCGTAGGTGTGCACTCTTTAAATATCTTCCTCTTATGGAAACTAACAAATTTATGTAATGTAACATATGACGACTGTTATAGTTTTCTGTTCCTCTTTTGCATAGCGTACCGAACAAATATATTATAATATGGGCCCAAATGGGCTTAACTATGGGTCCTGTTTCCCAATCAATGGACATACTCTCTCAGCCAGAGCTTTCAACCGAACTGAACAAACATCATAGTAAATAACTTACTTGGACTCGAAGTAAGCAAGCCATAGGGGAAACAAAACTAAGCTTTCAAGACTGAGTCTTCATTCGAGATCAAACTCAAATTGATTTACCCTTAAAGTAACATATTTATTTAAGAGTCAGAGACTTATTCTATAAACAGACCAATCAATTACAGAGCTTGGAACCCCCAAAAAATGGCTATCTCCTCTATAATTTATTTGAACTTTCTTTTGTTTGTAAACTCGGTAAGTTGAAAAAAGGATGAGCAAGCTTTTATATTTATATACCCTTTTACTATGCAAGGAATCAAAACGTTTAAACAAAAAAGAGTTGAGCAAACATGAGAGAAAAAAAGAAAAAATAAACTTGAGTATCAAACATCAAAAAACCAAGGAAAATTAAGAGTTAAATTAGAAGAAGAAAGATCAAAGGACGATTGATTGTGTTGTAATATCAAAATCAATATTGTCTTGGAAGTAACTCATTAGCAGAAGATGATCCTGCTGTTGACGTGGAACCAATATCGTCCTCTTCGTTCTCTTCTAACGATCTTCCCATAGTTTCACGTGTGAAGAAGTACGTCACCAACACTCCAGCGATACAAACGCCACCAAGTATTAAAAACGCGATCCTCACGCGTTTCACGTCTGGGAAAACGTCATCTTTGTCTTCTTCTGCGTGTTTCGTGGCCCACAAGAAACCAACAGTCCCAACAATCGCTCCAAGCTTCCCGGCAGCTCCGGATATCCCGTGACACGTGGACCTAAACCTCGCCGGAAAAAGCTCCGCCGGGACAATAAACGTTGTCGTATTGGGACCAAAGTTGCTAAAGAAAAAGATCAATCCGTAGAGAACCATAAAGCCTTTATTAGTCTTCTCATGCTTTGACCAATACCAACTATACGGAATCCCAGCGACTAAGTAAACAAGAGCCATAAAGAAAAACCCCATTATCTGGATCTTGACTCGACCTATTCTATCGATGAAATAAACGGTGAACCAGTAACCGGGGATGGTGGAGCAAGCGGCTACGATGGCTGCGAGCCTAGCTACTTCGAAGGCAGAGTCGTATACGTTTGAGGAATTGAGAGGTTTGTTGGAGAAGTTGAAGATTTGAGATAGGAGGAGGTTGCTTGTGTAAAAGACGACGTCCACTAGGAACCAATTGGCGGAGGCTGCGAATAGGTCACGGCCGTGGAGGCTGAGGAATCTGCGGGAGAAGAGTTTGTAGGAGGCAGAAGACGATACTTGTTGTGGTGTCCCCGATGGTGAATCTTCGGCTATTTGAGATATTATGGCTTCGGACATTACTCTTTGCATGTCTTTTGCTGCTTGGATTGCATTGTTCTCAACTAGTGCTGTGTATCTGCATGCATCTTCACAAAATTTAGTAATTGAAAATTATTTAGAGAAAAATACTGAAAAAGGAAAATTAAAAGTAAAAATTTATTACGCGTAATTCACTGTAGAATCATCTAAAAGTTAATTATCATTTTTAATTAGGGAAGAAGGTTAAAATATATTCAATTGTTTTTGAAAAAATTATGTAGCAAAATATAGCACTTATCTGATGTAAACAAATAAATTATTTAGTATGCTCTTATTTCAAATAAATTTACAAAAATAAAAAGAGAGAGAGAGAGTATTCTATCAAAAGCTCATTAAATTGTGGAAGAACTTGATTGGAAGAGAGTACTTATTAGTTGGAGAGATTATCTATAGTTATAGTAATATAAAACAACTCTGTTTCTTAGCTGGAGCTTATACCTGGGAAGAATAATTAATACATACAAGACATACTAAAACCTTATATTATACGTATTAAAAGGAGAATACTATGTGAATATGTAATCATGACTCATGAGAGGTTAGCTTAAAAGGTATATGCCACTGTGTTCGGTATATCTATCTCTCTCACAAGTCAACTTACTTCCTAGGAACAAACCACGAAGTTCCCACTCTTTAAATTATTATTACACATTTATATTATTTGATTTTTTATCATAATTTCAAATAAAAATTTAGGTTAAATTTCATGAATTCTTCTCTCACATAAGTTTCAGTTTCTCCAACATTATTTCGTACGGAAACGTGGGTAGAACTTTTATTTAACACACGACTAAAATTTTTAATGATTTAATTTATAATTTCTACATTAAGAATTGGGATTACATTAAAAATCTGAAAATTTCCAAAGTTTGTTTGGGGGACACTGAAAGCAAAGTCAAGCAAGACATTCATTTGCATAACTATAAAATAGTGTTATTGTTATCAAAATTCGGAATGGTAATAAGTATAAGCGATCATTTCGAATTAAACTGTAAATAAATCTGTTAATCGTGGAATGTTGTCCGACTAAAAATAAAACGATAGAGTTTGCAAACGAAGTAATCTATAGTGACAATTGTTAGGGTCATTTAGAAGAGTTTATTTAAATATAGTACTATTTTATAATAGTTATTAAACTTTAATAATTTAGAAACTTAAGAGTTCTGTATGTGAGATAGATAGGAAGCAAAGTCACACAAGATAGTGTGCATAGAATAATCATATTCTATATTATTATTACGGTGATAATATAGAATATGATATTAAAAGGACCACGACCAAAAAAAGAGAGACAAAAATAGGATATATATATGATGCATATAAAATACAAAAAGAAAAATTGTTTGTCATAATACGCCAATATATTTATTATGTTTTTACAGCGGAAAATAGTTTTTAAAAAATTGAGAAAAAACAAGAAGAAGAAGAAGAAGAGATAGTTGAACGGAACCTGGCGGTTTCAGGCATAAGCATTCGCCAGTAGAAGGTTAACGCGGCGGGAAGAGCACCGATCATGAGAATCAACCTCCAAGCAATATCCGCTTCGGCCGGAGCCATAGTCTCCACCCCCGCCGCTCTCGTTGTCTCCGAACTCCCCTCTCCGGCATTCTTAAACGCTTGGCACACGGCCATCGTAACGGCGGAGCTCGTCAAGATCCCTAACCCCTGCATCGAGAATACGGCGGCGATAAAAGCTCCGCGTGTTCTTTTGTTAGCGAATTCCGACATAATCGTGGCGGAGAGAGGGTAATCGCCGCCAATCCCGAGCCCGAGGACGAATCTGAAGAATCCTAGACTCGCCATGACGCAAGATCGGCGAGTCGTGCAGACGGAGAATCCGCCGCCGAAGGAGCTTAGAATCATGATTAAAAGACAGAGACCGTAGACTCGTTGACGTCCGACTCGGTCGCCTAAGTAGCCGAAGAAGAGCTGGCCCAAGGCGGTGCCGAGGAGAGCGAGGGCGTAAGAGGTGGAGAGAACGGCGGTTCCGATTGACTCTTTGTGGTAATAGATATGGCTGATCATTTTCATCACCGGAGCTATACAGAAGAGATCGTAAGCGTCGGTGAAAAGACCCATTCCGGCGACGATTATCGCCTTGAAATGGTACCACTGTATCCTCGCCGCATCTAACGCCGATAACACTCTCAGCGCCGGCATCGTCGTCGGTTTTATTGTTTCGAAATAATTTTATTGTTTTTCTTTTAAATATTTTTTCAGGAGTTCGTGGATACACAAACTGAGAATAATTGAAGTCTCTTTCTCTTCATTTTAATGTTTGGAGAGTTTCTTCTTCTTCGTCGAGAGGTTATGGAATATGCTTTTGATTTTGACCTCAACCTGGATCAAGTCCACTTGCGTTAGTTGACTTCCACAACGTTATTTATAAAATCGGATTATAAAGTCTATAAAGTTTCCCTTTTTCACTTCTGTTCTCACGATGGGCACAACAACAAAATGTTTTTTTCTTTTTTTCTTTTGAAGATTCTTTTATATATAACATTATGATTCTCTTCGGTGTTTCTTTTTCACTAGCCCGGATCAGGTCAAATGGAGACCAAATGTTTTATAGAAACGTTAAAATTCAATTTGCTCAAAAACAGTACCATTTTCACAACTTAACCACTTTTTTTTCACTTTCTAAGAGCATCTGAAGAAATCGGATCATTGTGAACATGTTTTTACACAACACACTTGAACATATCCTAGTTAATGAAAATAGGCGGAACTACGAAGTTGGGATGCGTACTCCGAGCTTGAGGACAACAACTTCAAAGATCCCATCAGGTCTAAACTTTGGAGAAAACAAGCGAGGATCCACTTGTCCTGGGAGGTTAAACGTGATTGAGAATGGACCCGGCGGGCAGAGTTGCTGCACTTGCATTCTGTACAAGCATCCCGAGTCGCTTGGAATTGCAAGCTCCGGCACTACTCCTTGTATGCATACTCTTCCCTCCCTTTGTATCTCACATTTGATCTTGTCTGTTAACAGATCAGAAGAAAGATTGCATTTTGGGTCACAATTCGTTCAGGCGCAGATGGTGAACAAGCGTAAAAGAGTACAAGATAGTCATTATGAAACCCAAAACATGATACACCCATTCTGGTTTCAACATGTGGCAGAGAAGTGGAGGAAAATTTGGTATTGAGACGTCTCTATGATTATCCAACAATGGTGTTATTATTATTGAAAGGACAAGGAAATCTGAAAGCTTACTTTGATTTTTCTCAATGCCAGGGAGGGCGACTCTGAAGAGGTAGGCAACTTCGCTCACACCAATATCGACAAGACCGATGGGTGGCCCAGCACAGCCTTGCTTAGCAGTACCGGTGAAAAATACATGTGAGATTACCTTCGAGTGAGTAGTGTGATGATTCTGAGGGTTCATGGTATCGATTTGTGCTTTGTTATTTCCACAAGGGATAGAATCCAAACCCAACCTATTAACGAATATAACAAAGAATCAAATCAATCGCAGGTCTTGTTTGAAAGGTAAGCAAAGGAGCCGATAAGAGTTTTCTATACAAGCAGTAAGCAAAGTTTAAGACTTTAGTAAAAGGGTCTAGTCCTATGCGGCAAGTTTAATCCTTTCAACCCCATCTTTCCACCATTCTTTGTCCAAAACCAGGATTCCAAGAACATGGCAAAAGATTACCACTTTCGATAAACCAATTTTTTGAAACTCAAAATCAATAGAAAGATGGATGACTTGGTCTCTGGAATGTTGATGAACAGATTGCGAAAAGGACAACATAAGCTAAATGGATGAGGCAACACACACAGGAAGGGCAATCAGTACGAATCACTCGAGTTTATTGACAATCTAAAGCTCAATCAGGTCTACAAATTTAATGGCGCATAATTTGGGATCGTCTTATTAAAACCCTAGAATAAGCGGCGATATAGCCATGAATGTGTTGTCTTCCTGAGGAAGACCCCGAGTCGAAAACCCAAAATAAAAGTCGGGAAGATCGAGTAGACAATACCCAAAAAGAAAAGAATAAACCCTAATCTCCATTCTCAGCTGAAATTTCTCGTGGCGAAAACGAGGTCCCTCGAGCAGATATCAACAAAGCAAAAAAGAAGAAGAAGAGAGAGATGGTTAAGGGTACCGTAGCGATCTCCGGTGAGTCTCCGATAGTGTTGACTGCGAAGTTTGTTTCCGCTTCAGAAGGCTTTACCGTCGTCAGTCGATTAGTTGCTTAAACCGGGGGAGAATTTTGTCGAGTCGGCGAGGATGAAGAAGCCAAAATAACTACATAGTCAAAGTAGCCAATTTGGAGAAGCCACGTGTCTAGAATTTTGCTGAACCATATTTGGTGTATGTGTGTTTTGTATGTATTAAAATTACAAACCAATATATTTACACTAGATGGTAATTTTTTTATCGTTTAGATTATTACGCGACTAAAAATTATAAAAATAATTATAAAATTAATCTGTGAAAATTCATTGGTTTAGTGAGTTTAAAGATTTCCACATAAATTCGATTCTCAAAAAAGAAATAATAATAATTTATGCAAATTTATGGATGCAAAATTAATCGGAGATTCTACAATATTAATAGGTAATGCCGTTCCTCATGATTTCAAATGTTGCAGACAGTCATGTATTAGTATTATGTATTTATAGAACTACTTATCGTATAATCATATGTTAAGGAAAATGTTGTGCGTAGAGTTAATGTTTAAACAGTTTCATCATAATTGCAGTTAGTAAATTCGGTTGCAGCATAGTACACATTTTCTTTCTTTTGATATATATTTTGTACATGTCGTACAAAATATATATAATACAAATAAGTAACCTTTCTTATTAAGTAAATATAAGCGTGTTGTTGGCCCTAAGTAAGCGTGTTGTTGGTCCTAAGTAAGTGTGCTAATAAGCGTGTTGTTGGTCCTAAGTAAATATAATATAATACAAATAAGTAACCTTTCTTCGTATTTGTGTCGCTGGCTGATTAATCGGGAATCGTATTTTACAATTAGCATAAGATACGGATTAGATTCTAAATGAAAGTACGTTAACAGCTCTTTATCGTCGTGATCAATGAACGCCACATGGTCTTGTTAGCATAGACACGTACGTGGTTGAAACGACAAACGAGGTTCTCGTGCCTCGCACAATATATATACATTAGTATTATATCATAAGATGTCATTACCTTTAATAAACCACTCCATGTTCTCTTGAAACCTTCGTTGACCATTTTAGAAACGATCAAATCGAATAATCATACCGAAAAATGGAGATAGATGGAGAGGAAAACAGAGGAATACAAGGCAAAGTCGTAGCCGTGACGGGTGGGTTGGGTTTAGTTGGCTCCGCCGTGTGTCTTGAGCTGCTCCGCCGCGGTGCTCTTCAAGTCCGTTCCATCGACTGCCGCACCACCTCTCCTTGGTCCGACCGTCTCAAAGAATCCGGTGTCCACTGCATAAATGGTATTCAAGCTTGGATCAGATTGATTCGTGTTTGTATATATATATGAGATATTTAAACAACATATATACGTGAACTGGCCCTTTATATGTATGTCAGGAGATGTTGTGAGTAGAGAGAACGTCGAAGAGGCTCTTGAAGGAGTAGATTGTGTGATTTATCTTGCTTCGTACGGTGACTCCGGTAAGGAAATGGTTCGGACTCGTCGGATCGAAGAGGTCAATGTGGAAGGGACGCGTAACGTTTTAGAAACTTGTGTGAAGAAAGGAATCACGAGGGTTGTGTATTTGAGCTCGAACGGTGTCGTTTTTGGTGGGAAAGATATTGAGAATGGAGATGAAACTCTTCCTTATTTAGTTTCAAATCAATACGTCAGTTCATACGATCAGACTAAATCTGTTGCCGAACAGTTGGTTCTGAAGAACAACGGTCGTACTGTTGAGTAAGTGTAATATCAATATCTGGTCAAATCATCTGTATGAGGATTATAATGAGAACTTATGTATGTGAAATGGTAATGCTTATGTTTAATGGGACTCTAGGAATGAACATGGAAGTCTTTTATCTGCGTGTGCGATTCGTTGCCCGATGATATATGGACCTGGTGAAGAGAAGTATCTTGATAGGATAATCTCTGATGCAAGATTGGGTTTGTTCCTCTTCAAAATTGGCGATCCAAACTCGAAAACCGACTGGATTTACGTTGATAACATTGTACTCGCTCTCATGTTAGCCACCACTGGTTTAGTCTCTGAACACTCTAAAGTTGCAGGGAAGGCCTACTTTGTTTCTGATGGTAAACTTCTTACTCTCTAATGTACTTTCCTTTGATTGATTCACTCCGGTTTTGATGTTTGTCTTTCGTAGGTAATCCGATAAACTTCTTTGAGTTTCTCCAACCATTATTGAAGAATTTAGATTATGACTTGCCTAAGTCATCGCTATCTATTCCACTTGCGGTTTCACTCGGAAATATATGCAAAGCAATATACATAATGTTATCACCAATGCTGAACCAAAGGTGGATTCCACAACCATTGATTCTTCCACCAGAAGTTTATAAGGTTTGTTATAATGTCATTAGAGAATCCTTCAGACCGATTTGCTTGAGCTTATATATAGTGTTCTTGTAATGGAACAGGTTGGGATGACTCATTACTACTCGATCCAAAAAGCCAAAGAAGAACTCGGGTACGAGCTCAAGACACAACCAGAAGAAGCCATGACCGAAACCATTTCGTATTTTAAAGACAAGAAGAGGAGAGAAGTCGATGGACCGAGCATTTACGCTTGGCTTTTCTGTGTGATCGGATTGCCTGCCATTCTATCAGTTGCGTGGCTACCAGAGATTGGACCCATACCGTTCCTTCGAGCCATTGCTCTGTTTTTCTTCAGGTCTTTGTTGGTGTTGCGAATAGCTTCGGGGGTTGTGGTGACAGTGCACGTGAGTGAAGCGGTCTATGCGTTGTGGCTTGCTCGGAGAGTGGATCCGAAGAATGCAAACGCTTGGTTTTGGCGAACGCTGCTTCTCGCTACTTTCTCCCTTCGCTTACTCTTGAAAAGAGCCAAGGAAGTGAAGCAAGCAACTATAAGAGAAGGTCTTCTAACCAACTCAGTATCAGTTTAGTGACTCTAGCTGAAGATTCATTCCTCATGCAGGTTTAAACCATAATTTAAGTATTTTAATTATGACAAGAAAAATCCGCCCTTTCACATAAAGCTTTTAACTTGTAACTTTATAATTTGTGTAGATATTTGTTGTATAAAAATTATGAATTCGAGTCATTGTTTATGGTTCAAATCCAGTATGTGATTTTATTGTCTCAAAAAATAGAAAAATAATAATGATTAGTAATATATATTGGAAAAAAATTTATATACTTTTCTTGAGTGTCATACAGTAATGTACTACAAATGAAGATTAACTCATATTATATTATTTTTTTTGTTTTTTAACAATTCATACTTATTTTAATAATTTTTCAGCTTTAGACAATGTTTTAAAAATTGTAAATAACTGATACCTTCCTCACGTAGCAAATTGGATTTTTGTCAAAGCAAATTATAGTTTAGAATTAAAAGAAAAAATGTAGAAAGACAAAAGGGCGATAGATTTTTCAGAAGCGGACATATCTTGAAACATATGGCAGCGATTTCTCCATGGTTTTCTTCTCCACAGAGCTTTTCGAATCCCTGCGTTTCAGCTCGTTTTATAAAGATAACTACAGGTTCTCAATCTCTCTTTCTCACTTCAGTATGTCATCGTCCTTCTTGTCCAAAATTCACATTCTTGGAGCCATTTCTTTCCAGATTCAAGATGTCCATCAATTCCTGCTGTCATCTCTGCTCTTAGCAGTTCCAACGAGGAACAACATCGGATTTTGTAATACTCACACGAACTTTTTTTTTGGGTTTGTTCCGAATCTAATTGAGGTCTCGGTCTTTTGTTTCCTTCTGTTAAAAGGTCCAAAGATCATGTTGGGATGAAGAGAAGGGAAGTCATGTTACAGATTGCTTCATCTGCTTTCTTCATTCCATTGACTGTTTCACCTGCATTTGCAGAGACAAGTATTGTTCATTCGAAGTTCGTTTTGATGCTCATTCCCTGAGAGTATAGCAGTTTACTAAAAACCAAGTTGATCCCTGTTTTTCTTTCTCAGATGCATCAGAAACTTTCCGTGTGTACACAGATGAAGTGAACAAATTCGAGATATCAATTCCACAAGGTAAACTATCAAACTCTGTTTTCAGATACTTATTATAGTGACCAAATCATTGACTAATGAGTGAATCTGATTTGCATTCACGCAAAGACTGGCAAGTAGGGCAAGCAGAACCCAACGGATTCAAGTCAATCACAGCTTTTTACCCTGAAGAAACTTCAACTTACAATGGTAAGTAATATTATCAAAGAGAAGTGAAGTTGGTTTTTTTTCGTTTTTTCAGAAACTATGAGCTAACTGATAGGAACATTGTTTTCGTCGTCTCAGTGAGCATAGCGATCACTGGACTAGGTCCCGATTTCACTCGGATGGAATCATTTGGAAAGGTCGAAGCTTTCGCCGAAACACTGGTTAAGTGACTTAAGTCTCTCCAAATATGTTGCCCTGCAATTCCAACAAACACACACTCTTTGCAAAAAGAGAGTTCTTAAAGGTGTAAATATGACATCTAATTATACAGGTCAGTGGATTGGATAGAAGCTGGCAAAAACCAGCAGGAGTAGTCGCAAAGCTAGTCGACAGCAGAGCTTCCAAGGGTAAAAGAAAAAACAATCTCAACTCTAGTGAATGTCTTCATATATTTGCTTTGTTTGTTGACACAAACCAGTTATATCTCTTGGATCTATGATCAGGATTCTATTACATCGAGTACACCTTACAAAACCCTGGAGAAGCTCGTAAGCATTTGTACTCTGCAATTGGGATGGCAACAAACGGTTGGTACAACCGGTTATACACTGTCACAGGACAAGTAAGTCTGGTCCTATTCAACAATAACCTCTTTTATTAGTTTCTTATGTCTACTACAATGACCCTCGACGGTTATTACAGTTTGCAGATGAAGAATCTGCTGAACGAAGCTCCAAGATCCAGAAGGTAAAACAGAAGATGCAACATCAATTAAAGATTTCACCAAAACCTGTTGCTGATGACTCTTTTTCTCTGTTTTTCAGGCAGTCAAGTCTTTCAAATTCATATGAGAATGTCATTCATATCTATCACCGGAACCAAAATGATCTTTTCACTCCTCACATTGGTTAAACATTTTGTTTACTGAACAATCACTTTTTTCAATCAAATTCTGAGATAAAAACCGACTCCATACTTTGAAGTAAGCTTCGGATAACAATTATTCATCAGTGTTCAGACATGGAAGAAGAGACAAACCCTACACAACTAAAGGATATATATAATATATATGCAGTGACAGACAAGAACATGGACATGTTTTACTTACAATGCAGGACATGGGGACAAAGGCTATATATACCCATGAATGTTACTCACTACACTCCTGTACCTGAAGAAAGTGTAGTGGTATTACGACTTTAGACTAAAAAAGAATCAGATTTTGATTCTATAATGTATAAGCTTGTGTATATGTGTAAATATATATATATGCATATTGTACACCAACTTATTAGCAACGGTTTCCCCTCCGAGGGAAAAGCGTTTTAGTGCCTGCAAACTCAACCCGAGCGTGAGCCAGCAGCATTCTTGTGGCTGTGTTTAGATATAAACATTGGTGGATGGGTAAGAAAACGGAAGCACAACCCCTGAGACTCCAATTTCCTTTTCTTTTTCCTTCTGCGCCTTCTCAGTGAGCAAGACTACTTATATAACCTGTAATTCGATAAGATATCGAGGTTAGTGAGATCAGGGCATTATGATGACGATCGTCCTCTGTTTATGGATTTACAGTAACTGTCCAATAAGAAACACATACCTTTAGGATGCAAGATAAATAACGTGCAAGACTTAATAACATAGGAAGCCTCTGCTGCCATCTTGAATAGCAATTTCGCTATCCCTTAACTTCCTTACTCCTCAGTCTTCAAGGATAACTGAAACGATTACTATCACACAAGTGATAAAAAAACAAAACAAAGCAAAATGTACATACTTTTCCCTCACCAGTACACCCGAAAAATAGAAAGCACTGAATTGATCCTCACCTTGTTGTTTGATCAGCACTGCTACTCTGCATAAATTGAGGGGAATGGACAATGACATGCGACTGTACTGGAGCAGGGCCTGAAAAACATTCCAAAGAGGGCATAATCTAATTGCACCTAAACTTCGAGTTTTCATCTCTAATACAGAAGCGGTCGAGCCAGTTTTTTGGATTGGATCAGTGAAAGAATATTATCATGCATGGGACAGTAAGATGCACCTGAAGGGTATGGAGCTTGAAGAGATGACATCGATGAAGTAGTCATCGCACTAACAGTGGGTCCACCAAGCTGCAGAACATGGCTTCCTGGAACCGAATACCCTTGAACTGCTGTATAACCGTGTCCACTGGGAACAGTCCGACTTAATTGCCCATATTGATAAACAGGTGAATTAACTGCCCCAGGTACTCCATAGACCTGAAGGTACTGCTGACCCATGTACGGACCATATAACCCCTAAACCATGAAACAAGACAGGATGTAGACAAAGTTACAAGAGATTTAACTAGGAAGAGAGATAACAGCAAGTGTTTCGCCATTTTCAACCTGTGACTGTGAGTACATGTACTCGGGTCCATATGCAGCTACCCTGAGAGATAGAGAATAAAATAAACATTAGAAACACACTATTGGACCATAGAAAATTTGCAAAGACATTAGTGCAATGTGTGAGATTAGAATTGCATTAATTACCCATAAGGATAGACAACTCCTTGCTGGTAGTTATACGGAAGTGGTTGCTGATACGGATAATTTCCAAATACTGAAGCACGAGGACCCTGCACATTTCCAATGTATGGGGAAGCAGGTCTTAAGCGCCCTAACCAAAGAAAAACCACCACTGCACTAAATTACAAGTAATCTACAACAGCAATGATCCACCACAACGTAGACTATTAGACAAAAGTAAACTAGTCTCAATAAGAGAAAGAGCAATGGAGGATGAGTATTGCAGCAAGACTGACCAGGCACATTAGGTATCAATGCATATGGCAACGGAGGCCGTGGTCTCCCAAGTGAAGCAAGATTACAGTTTGCACGTCTACCATCTATAATTGGAGTTGGGTCAGCACAAGCTCTCCTAGCAGCTTCTGGATCTCTAAAAGTCACCTAAATCCTCCATATTAAAGAGAAACAGAGCACTGATATCATTCTAAAAACTTCAAAAAAAGGTCAAAACTAGAAGACAGTCACTAAATGACGGCAACAGAGTTACACCAAAGATAATGAATTTCTACGTTCTGTGGTGATGCCATTACCTATGAACCTAAAATAAGGATACTGAGTATCTAATTATCAGGCTAATGTCACCGATCTATGAAAACTGTCTCTCAAAAGCAACAATTTAGGATCTCTAGAGACAGAGGAAGATGTCAATGCAAGCAGCAATTAACTAGCAACAAAAAATGGAGGAGAACAGGGAGACTCACAAAACCGTATCCTTTGGATCGGCCAGTATTCTTATCAGCAATGACGACAGCTTCAAGGATTTCACCGTACTGATCAAAATGCTGACGAAGGGTTTCACTTTGAGTCTCCCAAGCAAGACCACCGACGAATACCTTCGTGAAGGTTGTATCTCCAAAAGGCGAATTCAAGTGGTGAAACCCAGAACCCGGAATCGATTGATACGCCATGATTATAGTTGGGTGAGAAGAGGGAATATGAAAGAGAAGAAAAATAAAAATGGAAACTTTATTCCAAAGAAAGAAAGAAAGGATGGTGAATTATAGACAAGGATCAAATTCTAAGTGATAAAGGTGACACCGAGTAAACCCTAGACATAATTACAATGATTACGCATAGTGAAAACCGTAGAGAGTAGAGATGAAACCCCTAGAATCCATCGAAATTAGAAGCGGAGATTCTAGGGTTTACTCGGAGATGGTGAAAAAAAAAGCGAGATCGGAGGAAAACAAAAACCTAAAAGATCATTCCCTACTAATAATGACGAAAGGAGGAAAAGAGATCAAATTTCCCGGGAAAAAAGAAAAGCAAAAGCAGTGTGGGTTTAAGGATGGGCCAGACAGAGGACGAAGTAGGTGAGTTGAATTAGGGTTTCTGTACACAAAAAGAAAAGGGAAAACAAGCAAATTATAAACAAAACGAAGCTACAGAATCGAAGAATTCGAAAATCAGGAGAAAAACTTAGAGCAATAAAAAACAAAAAAATCAAAGGTGGGAAGAAAGATGAATCGATTTAAGGAAAAGTAGGTTTAGTTTGGGAAATTCCATTGATGGTGATGATGAACAAGTTGTTGATGACGATGATGATGGTGCGTGATATGTTGAAGATGAGAGAGAGAGATATACTTTTGGTTTTTGCCATTGTAAATGACGTGGGACCCATATACTTATACTCTTAACTTTTGTAATTAACGTTGATCTCTGTGTTGTAATTTCAAATTTATCCGTTATAGTATCGTTACACAAAATCTAAAATTTAGTCACTAACTTTTTTTGTTGTTAATTATTATTATTTTAGGATTGAGATTATAACGAGACAAAGGACAGAAAAAACAAAAACAGGTGGAGATATAAAACAACAAAAGTAAGAAGCTATAACGACATAATTAAATTGAGATTCATTGTCATCTTAAGCTCGTGACTTGTATCAATAAAACCCCACAACTGTGGTCCAATATCAACGATTTTAAGGAGCTACAACGACATCATTAAATTGGGTTTAATTTTGCCGCGGACTTACGATTCGGACATTTCAGTTCTAGTGGTTAGTTTCAAATCCACTAAGGAACCAAATTGTTTTTAGGATAAATAAACAACCATGAGAATCCAAAGTGTTCCATCAAATTATTCTTGCGTACAACAACATCAGCTAAACTATTCTTGCGCAGCAACAACATCAGCTAAACTATTCTTGCGCCACTCTAGAGCTCGAGACCGTTTATATTAGTGATTTCAAGAAAGTAACAAAAGAGAAGAGAGATGAAAAATATCAAGCACTTGCCTCTGTGAGAGGAACTTCTTCAAAAGGCACAGGATAGGCAATATGGAAAGCGCCAGAGCAATCGGAAATGGCTGAAGAAAGACCTTCATAACCAAACAAATCTGCCTTGAAATGGTCATTCTTCTTATCACTTGAGAACATCAAGAAACAGAGGATCTTCAACAGCTCCCAAAGTAAACAGAAACAAGACAAAAAAAGTGAGATTTTTTTATTCATTTCTTCCTCCTTACAAGGATCTCGAACGGTTCCATGGACAGTGTAGCCACGGGAGAGAAGAAAATTGATGAGCCAGGAAGCAATATATCCTCCTGGACCAATAACACAGACCCTCTGTTTTTCTGCCATTGACATCGCTCTCTTTTAGCAATTTCTAAGATGCTCTTTGGAGTGAACGAAAGACAAAATAGATAAAATTTAAATAATAATTAAAATTTTGTTAAGCATTTCTTAAGTTTCTATAATTTTTAGTTTTTTTATATATAATTGACAGTCATTTTCACAGGCGGCTTTTACTTTTATTTAAGAAAAATCTGAAGAGGAAAAAAAGACTTTGCTCCGATTTTATCATGCACATAGTCCACAGCCAAATTTGATCTCTTTATAAAAAATTTAGAGTCTTTTAGAAGTGTGGATCTCTGCTTACTTTTTCTCTCTCTCACACCATTGGGCAGAAAAGTCTCCAAATGTTAAAGAAACAGAGGAAGTAGTCAATTTTGGATTGTCCAACAACTGATTCAGAGTTATATGGAGTAATTAAGGGAAATATATACCTAAAGCTTTGTGACTTTATAATATAACAAGAACTGATTTAAAGTGAATTCAAAAGAAGGATTTATATACCTAGAGATTTGTCAGTTTGTAGTAGAACGGGAGATTTCTCCTGAACCTAACAGTAAGACCAAAACTGAGCAAAAGAACACTAGAGATGATGAAAATGATGAATTATGGACAAGTTATATAACAAGAAGAAACACACTCAAGTATCCTTTCCGTGGCTGCAACGCCAAGAACGTGCAACCTTGATTCTTTATAAGGGAAGATGGTAGGGACCGGGGAACTATGAACGCCACAACGAGACACAAAGCTACTACTATAACCACTGATCACCAGCTTGAGTAAAGGTATGCCCATGAGTTGTTCTTCACAAACTGTTTTGTTACTAAGAGTTTTAGACTAAGAAGAGGGCACAGAGATACAAAGAGTCAAGGTAAGTGGATTGATAAATGTAAACTTGCCTATCTTGTAAACGACGAAAGATCTTCCTTCGGCATTTGGTATTGCCACGATCCCTTCAAGTACCACGGTATATAAAGGTTTCACATCAAGCCTTAGCACAAAAAGATAGTATAACATTAACAAAATGATACCTTAGCCTCAGGTTGTGGAAACAATGGTGACAATTGAAAGATTGAGAAGTTTCAAGAACACTAACATGTTCTCGTGGCCGAGACATGGCAAACCATTTACCAAAACTACAAGACGTAACAGTAAGTAGCACAGTGATTCTGAAATAAATGTAGAGTCCTCAAGTAAGCAAAACAATTGAGTTCGGCTAAGTGGGACCTCACTCAAACGGGAAGCATCGAAACAGAGAATCAAACTCAAATTAAGACACAGAACAAATTCCTTTACAAATCAGAGATCACTAAAAACGACAACATTCTGAGAATTTTGAGTAACTTGACTCGTCTTTAATTACGTAAAAGAAGACATTCTACTGGACAAAAGAGGACCACATCTGACACAACTAAAGACAGTCGCAAAAAATTAGCCCAAACATTACTAAGAAGCAGAGAGACAGTGTGTCTCTCCGTACACATACGTCATCATGGTTTCAAGTGATAGATTGAACAAGTTACAGAGATGATGATGATGAATGATGATGATGATATGCGAAGTGAGGAAGATTGAAAATAAGATAATCTCTCCTGTGACTGAACGTTGGCGTTTTGGTAAGTTCGGTAACTGTTCTAATAGACACATCATCACATCAGGCTTGTCGACATAAACCATGGATTTGCGCTAATATCTCTTCTCAAATTTCCAATTTTCCCTGATTAGGTGAGCTTCTAATTGTCCTTTTTGCGATTTTTTTTTATTTTTCTTATAAAATGAATGAAAGGATTTGTACGTTTGTGCGAAGGAATCTGAAAATATAAAACCAAAATTAATGTATTAGTAGAGTAATTCAAGGCTTAATACTAGTACTTAATTACCATATTTTAACATTGAGTAGGTTTGGTTTTATTTGTCTGGTTACTTCTAGTAAAGGTCCAGCCAGAACGTGACAATGTGACTTCCACTGCTTCAGGACAAAACAATAATGGACCCCACCCCTAATACGTTTTATCCTTATTTTATTCTTAGAATTATCTAGCGTCTGCTACTGCTGTCATGACTCTATTTTTTCATGTTACTACTTGCGTTATAATTTATCTTTTTTATTTGCATTTATGATTTTGAAACTTTGCATGCGTAGATTATACTACCATAATTTTAAAAATGTCTCATTTCTTTCTGAATTACATTTCCTAAGAATAATAATTATTAAAAAAATTATGTGTCACGATAACCATGTTTGTTACAACATATTTATAAGACTCTATGTATGAGCTAAAATCAAATAATATATGATTAGTTTGATACTTTCCTCTATATTTTTGTAGAAACAGGAAAGAATAATTTATACCAAAATTTTTTTAGTTTACGATAATTTTATTTGAAATGAATGCTCCATGTGAAGAGTTGATTTCTATTTTGTTTTGGTGCAAATGATTTCTATTTTTCTTTTATCTGAAAATGACATAATTTGTGTATGTGAAGAGATAATTTTATCTCACGCTTAGTAATAAGCTATATATATATATGCTAATGTGATAATAATACAATGAAAATTACATTTTTATCATATGATATAAATCAAAGGTCACAACTAATTTTTTTATTTTCTTAAAAAAATGGGAAAATGTATTTGTAGTACCGCATAGAAAACATTAAATTTTTTACACGTTTTCAGTAATATATATATATATATATATTAGTTTATATTGTCTATACGTTTTTATCAAGTATTTGTCATTCAGTGGACCCATCACCTGCGACGATTTGAAACATGGATATTCATGACTTGTATATATTTACCTGCATTATCAATGGCTGAATCAATCTTATAGTGATATGTATAGTTAATAGTTTTTTGAGAAATCCCTTAAACTTTAGGAGGAACACCACATGCAAAGCTAGTATGGAGAAACATATTGCATCGCAAAACCACCAAGAACATCATAAGTGTAAACACGAAAGTGCCACACCATATATTCAAGTGCAGCTACTAACTACTTACTAATAATTAGTGATGGAACCAGACTTAGATCTTGGAAGAAGCTGTAGAAACATGGACTTTCAACTTTAATATTATAAATTACGTTTAGTTCTCTTTTACTAAAACGTTTTTTGGTGTCGTGGTATATACCAAGTTCAAAGCAGCCAAATTTCATTATTTTGTTTATGGTCTTATAGAATTCAAGACCGGTATTGGAGAGGAAAAATCGAAGAAATAAACTAACTCATGAGTAAAATGGTTAACTCTTCTTCCTATAAATTAAACTTTTACACAATTACAAAATATATATCACTTGGTGAAAGATGTTTAACCTCAAAATGTAAATAGTTGACATATTTCAAGAAAAAAATTAGGTAGAATTAATTATTGATTTAGATTCCTCTAAAAACTAACCATTTATATCACATTTACATTTTTACCAAAATATATTAGGTTTTACTAAAAATATAATTTTTTTGAAATTTTTAATAAAAATGATTGGTACCAAATTTTGATGGACTTTTTTTGGTCTCCAATTTTGATGGATTTATTATAGATGATATTCTCTAGTTTTTTTTAAAAAAAGAAAAATTGTTATTCTATTTTGTTTTTTGAGAAACAATGATGTTATATTGGTTCCACAGTTTTATTCGCCATTTGAAAAAAAGAAAACGTGAAATGCCTAATAATAGACGAGTTAGGAAATATGTAAAAATTTGCAGAAAAATTTGAAAGTAAAAATTGATGGTCCCAAAACAGAAAAGCGCGTTCGTCTCCTATAAAACTTGCTAATCTCTCTCTTTCCTTTGTTTTCTCTCCACACTTATCACGCCACCTCACCTTCTTCCCTCTTCCCTCTCGCTGGATATTCCTCCAATGGATATCCGACGGAGGCCTCCCAAACCGCCGGTTAACTCCGACGGATCCTACCGCTTCCCCAAGGATCGTTCTCCTTCCTCCGATGATGATCATCGCCGCACCACGATTGCTCCCCCTCCTCCTCCCAAGGCCTCCGATGCGCTTCCTCTCCCTCTATACCTCACCAACGCCGTCTTCTTCACGCTCTTCTTCTCCGTCGCTTATTACCTCCTCCACCGGTGGCGTGACAAGATCCGTTACAACACGCCTCTCCACGTCGTCACCGTTACCGAGCTCGGCGCCCTCATCGCCCTCATCGCCTCTTTTATCTATCTCCTAGGGTTTTTTGGCATTGACTTCGTTCAGTCATTCATCTCACGCGCCTCCGGAGACTCTTGGGATCTCGCCGATACCAACGATGCTGACAGGAATTTCCTCATCAACGACGACCACCGCCTTGTCACGTGCTCTCCTCCGCCACCGATCGTTTCCGTTGCCAAATTACCAAATCCGGAGCCTATTGTTACCGAATCGCTTCCCGAGGAAGACGAAGAGATTGTGAAATCCGTCCTCGACGGCGTGATCCCATCTTACTCGCTCGAATCTCGTCTCGGCGATTGCAAGAGAGCGGCGTCGATCCGGCGGGAGGCGCTGCAGAGGATAACCGGGAGATCGATTGAAGGATTACCGTTGGATGGGTTTGATTACGAATCGATATTGGGGCAATGCTGCGAGATGCCTGTAGGATACGTGCAGATTCCCGTGGGGATTGCTGGACCATTGTTGCTCGATGGTTACGAGTACTCGGTTCCTATGGCTACAACCGAAGGATGTTTGGTTGCTAGCACCAACAGAGGCTGCAAGGCCATGTATATCTCCGGCGGAGCGACCAGTACCGTTCTCAAGGACGGTATGACCAGAGCACCCGTCGTCCGGTTTGCGTCGGCAAGGCGAGCTGCGGAGCTCAAGTTTTTCGTGGAGAGTCCAGAGAACTTCGACACTTTGGCCGTCGTTTTCAACAGGTCCACCTTTTTCAACCAATATTCCTCTTCGATTTTTTACTGATACGTAGTAGTACGATCTGATCTGATTTGATTGACTGTTTTTTGTGCGATTGCAAGATGTCATCTTTTGAGCGTAATTTTTTTTTGCATTTGTCAGTGGTGAGACTTGTTCCAATCTTCTTAGATTTGACAGGAAGCTGTTAGATCAAATTTGTGTTATACAATTAATTGCATGGAAACTGCTTATGGAGCGATTTGATGTTAGATTGGAAAATTTCCTGAGGGGATCCACTGACGAAGAAGTGATTTTCTGGATGCAGGTCAAGTAGATTTGCAAGGCTGCAAAGTATTCAATGCTCACTCGCCGGGAAGAATGCTTATGTAAGGTTCAGTTGTAGCACTGGTGATGCTATGGGGATGAATATGGTATCCAAAGGTGTGCAGAATGTTCTCGAATTCCTTACCGATGATTTTCCCGACATGGATGTGATCGGAATCTCTGGTGAGTTCCTTTGGTGTGTAATTGATTTGATTTGAAAACCCTCCCTTTTGTATGTGGTTGTTCAACGTTTTTGCCCTTTCTGATCTTACGGATTCACATTCTTTTCTTTGTTTTACTGTTCAGGTAACTTCTGCTCGGACAAGAAGCCTGCTGCTGTAAACTGGATCGAGGGACGTGGCAAATCAGTTGTTTGCGAGGCAGTAATCAGAGGAGAGATCGTGAACAAGGTCTTGAAAACGAGCGTGGCTGCTTTGGTCGAGCTGAATATGCTCAAGAACCTCACGGGCTCTGCAATCGCAGGCTCTCTAGGTGGATTCAACGCTCACGCCAGCAACATAGTATCTGCTGTATTCATAGCCACTGGTCAAGATCCAGCTCAGAACGTGGAGAGCTCTCAATGCATCACAATGATGGAAGCGATTAATGATGGCAAAGATATCCATATCTCTGTCACCATGCCATCTATTGAGGTAACTAATCAAATCTCTAAGTCTTAGCTCACTTGTAAAATTTCATGAGAATTTGAGAGATTAAATTATGGTTTGGTATCTCAGGTGGGGACAGTGGGAGGAGGAACACAGCTTGCGTCTCAATCAGCATGTTTAAACCTGCTCGGAGTTAAAGGAGCGAGCATGGAGTCGCCGGGGATGAACTCAAGGAGGCTAGCGACAGTAGTGGCCGGAGCAGTTTTGGCTGGAGAGTTATCTTTAATGTCAGCAATTGCAGCTGGACAACTGGTGAGGAGTCACATGAAATACAATAGATCCAGCAGAGACATCTCTGGAGCAACGACAGCGACAACAACATGATCTGAATCTTCATCATCACGATCATCTGTGTCTGGCCACAAAATCCGAAAGAAGGACAAAAATCCAAAGAAGGCAGGCTTTTACAACTCATTCACTCAAACTCTCTGGTGGACAGATTTAGCCATGTGCGTGCGTGCGTGCCTCCTTTTGTTCAATAAAAAAAGCGTAATTGTTTTCTTTTTTCTGTTTTTTGTTTGACTTGAAACCTTTGTTTGTTTTTTGTTGTGGGATTAAGGGTGAGAGAGGGAGAGATTTGGGATTTTCAATTCTCCTTCTTTCCTCTTTCTCTCTCTCTCATGGATAATTCATGTTCTCTTTGATCTCGTCTTAAGCTTCGTCTTGTCTTGTGTTTGTTAGGAAGTGATGTTTATATGATAAATATGTATTCAGTTGCGTTTGGGGACATAAGTGCGCACTCTCTCAGAATTTAATTTTCCTCTGTTTTGTTTCATCTCATTTTTATTGATTTTTCTTTTATTAGTATATATATATAATCTCCCTGTGTGTTGGGACATCTCTCTCGAGTAGTTGTTGGTAAACTGGTAAGATACGAATCTTCTTCTTTCCTCTATATGTAAATAAATATTCCCATCTTTGGCTCGACACTTTACCTTTGGCATTGTTTTAAAAAGGAAAAACAAAAGACTTTCTTTTGTTCCACTCAGTCAAATAATCAATAGCTTTCTATCTTCTATGATTGCGAGATTCAGATTATTAAATTTTTTTAATTAAAAAATCTTGCTCTTGAATCTGAACATGAAGAGGTTTCTACACGGCCATGAGCTCTCAAAATCTTGCTCTTGTTACTTTTTTTCGGTTTGGTTTTCTCACTCAAATTTCATATCAAAACTGAGACTGAAAGGGCATTTGTTATTGGGCCACTCTTACTTACACACAAAATCTACTTACAGAAATTTCAAGGGCCCAAATCGTTCACGTCTCTAACGTTCATCGTTTTCACGTAGGCTACTTGAATTTGTTCCTATCTGTGTGGGTCTCTTCTACTTGGGCCCAAATCCTCCACAATTACTCACAAAGTCCGTAACGGTTAGGTAGTAAACATTGATACAAGTGTTTGATTCAGAGTATCGTTTTCTTTGTATAAATGTTGAACTAGTTCAATAAAATAACTCGGTTTTTACAATGTCTGTAACCTTGTGGCAAAACTAATTTAAGATAATGTTTGAAATCTTAAGAGATACAAAAGTCCAATGATCATCTAGATGCAAACCATGCCTCCATTGCATCCTTGTATCTAGTGTCCCCCGTTACTTGAAGTGAAGAGATTATGTTGCGGACTTGTTTTTCGATGCTTTGAATGAAAATAGCATCGATAAACAAAGATAAGAATTATAGTGGAAAGATTCAAACTTTGATCCATCAACTTACATAATCAATCTTTTAACCGTTAAATCAATATGAGTTAATTATATTTTTTATATTTATATTATAAAATACAGATGTTTTTAATCATTGGCATGTATTTATGAGGTTAATTCTTTAGCAATACTGTACATCACTTATTTCAACTATTTCTTGTTTGTATATATTTTCATCGTCGATCAAATCTGAAAGATTGAAATACAAAAAAAAAAAATCAAAGATATGCTCATAATTCATTTTAAGCACTAATATTCGAATGGAGTCAAGTTTTGGTTTATCACCTTTTTCGGCTTTAAAACGAATAAAATAATGATGAAAAAGACATGATAATTGGTGGATGGGGTTACTGGGTTAGTGGCAGATCACACAAGTCGCCAAAGTTATATGGAAATGAGAAAATGTATTGTCAAAAGTGTTGTCCCCTAATCTTTTTGTTTCATTATCTGCTTTTTTTAATTTTAAAGTCTTCAAAAGGCTCAATGGATTATATATTTATAATCATCATCTTCTTTTGTCAAACCTTTTTTTTTGGGATACTTTTGTCAACAAATTTTGAAAGAACATTTTATTACTCTATGTTATACTAGTCGCTTTTTGGAAAATAATTACGTTAGTCAACATAATTTTTTGATAATTACCACTAATATAGATGCAATGCATTATGCAAGGTGAGGTCCAACGAAGACTATACATAGATTTGGTCCATTCCGGAGTCACATGTTTGGTTTCAAATGTATACTTAAATACAATAATATATCCTTGTCTATAAAACAAAAATACAATTAATTATGATAAATGATTTTCTCACAATGTTCTAGTCCAGTGATAAATGATTTTCTCACAAAGGTTATGCATTACCACTACTAACTAATCTTTAAAAACTCTCTTTACGTCGATAGTTTAAGCAACTAGTGTCAAATAATATCTTAAATTGCAGTTTAGGTGATTCGATTGATTCAAACTCAAGTCGTATGTCTCCTATAATACACAAAATTGCATTATATGTCGTCGTGCATCATGTTATAAACATTTTTTTGTGTGGTAAAATCACCATACTATGAACATGCAATCAATCATTTTTTTATTTGCAACTAATCATTTTCAAGTGCATCTTTATACACACTATATTATAAAAAAAAATCAGAATTTTGGTAGAAATAAACAAATACGAGAGACGAGGTATTTAATAGATTGGGGGAAACCTCCACGTGGACCAAGTACCGATGCTTCCGACCGCCTCCACGTGGTAAAACAGCTCAGCTTCTGCTCTGACATTTTGACCGCACGTGACTTTGCTTCCATGCACGTGTGGATCAACCAGACTGTGCGATTGCATCGCCACGTCATGAGTCGTCAGATTGGCGCCGGTCAAATAAACGAACGGCTCAGATCGAGAGTCTCATTTGCTTTCCTCTGTGGGATCCTATTAATGTGCTAACATCGTTTACTAATCATACATGTTAACACAATATCTATTTTTTTCGTCCCAAGATTGATCACATTTCGTTTTGCTATACGAAATATTTTTACAAATTACACTTTTCTTCCTTTTTTGTTAGATTTTACAAATTAGGCTTTCTACGTTAATCTTGTCTAACACTTTGTTTTTTCTTCCCTGGTTTACTGTACTATTTTGCATATTCTAAAGCTTTAACATATAAACATACAGTCTAAAGTACTAACATGCTTCCATCTTTCAACCACAAAAACAAATGAAAAACAAAAATATGCGTCGATCATCGAATATTTTAATGTGTGCACACAAATGCTTTTGGATATGTATTATTTACCTCAGGCACACACATGTATAGTTGCATCTATTGATTGATTTCATCATTTGCATATAGATTTGACATTCTATACATATAAAATAAAGTTTTGATACGCTAAAAAATTATTTAGTACGAAGAAAAGATAATTAATTTTGTTTGTTCTTGTCTACCTATCCTTAAAATTATTCTTAGGTATGTCCGCCCCCTTCTAGTACAGTAAAAGTGAATATTATACCTATTAAACAAGTGGGAAACTTTGTTAATATTTTCAATTTCTAAAATATATAGCTTGGCACCACCACGATCGAGTAGCAGCATAGAGGAGGGAATATAAAATACTGTTAATTATTCAACAAAGTACGTTTAAACAATTATAAGCATTCTGAAATGTTGCCGTCACAAAAGAAAAAATATTCTTAAACGTTGGGATGCAATTATGCCATGTTGAAAACAAAAGAGAGAACAATTATGCATAACTAACTATATTTTAACACAATATAGAAACAAAAATGATTCATATCCGTTTCTATGAAATGATCATATATGTATATATCTTTACATTATTATTGGAACGGAAAGTTGCACTACTATTATTTCCATAGCAATATATTTTTTTCTTCTTCTAAATAGCTTACAATGTACCGAGACCAAATTATATTTTGATAAATATAATTGGAGTTTTGATGGTGAAATTGAACATAAAAAGGGTAACATGCAGGAGTCTCAATGCGATTGGTCGGATTAGTAGATGATTCATTTTACATTTTAGCTTTCATAATTTTTTTAAATTACAAGTTTTAGATTTTTGTCTCATAATCTTTTCGGATATTCGGACCAAAAACTGTTAATAATACCATCTTTAAAATATAAATAAATAACTATGAAATAGAGTTGAAATAACAATAATGGATACTTTGATTTAGAATTACTAAATTATCATATACTTTAAAAAGTGATAATTCACCTATTCCATTTTTGTAAATCTTTTGGAACGAGATTAATTAGACTATATAGACTATATACCAAAATACGATTTTAATCATACTTCCCAAAAGAATTGATAAATCATACTTGATTTCTATATAATAAATTCGAGGAATCAAATAGAATAAGTCTGTTTCTTTTTCCCTAGTCATGTTATCTTTGGCCTTAAAGTTGCAAATGTTTTCTTTAATTTATGTCTCTTTAAGTAATAAGAGTAAAAGGAATTTCTTTATTTTCTCCGCTTAAAGCTATAAGCCAAAAAAGAAACGAATCTTATTATCCAAAGAAGAAAACTATAAACCATTCTCTTGGATTTCATGTATAATACTTATGTATATTAATAATATGCGATTATGCGTATAATATTTTAATATATGACACTTTATGAGTGTTAGATTTAGATTTTATAAAAGTGAAAAAGGAATGCTTCAGCTAAATTCTCGTTGTGTCAATTGCTATATATATTTATTTTTATTTTTTTGCTTTCATCGTTCAACAAAAGTATTGCAGAGTCACTCACTTTCAGGCTTTCAGCACATGAAATTAATTTGAAGCTTCTGAACTCTTTTCACATCACTCAATACGACATCGTCTCGGTGAAGAATCTGCTTCTCTAGAGATCTCTTGCCCTAAAGCGAGTTAGGGTTTAACACACAAGTAGCACCCTTTTGATTTGTGTCTCTTTGCTCTGTTTTTGTCGGTTTGTGTAACCGATCAACTCAAGCTATTGGCTCCTCACTCCCTGAAATTTGACTTCTCCACTGGATCTCACCAAAGTTTCTCTATATGAAGAAATCTTCACCCTCATAATATCATTATATACGAGCCACAAGAACAAGAACCAGTAGATGCGGTGGTGATGGACGGTGGCTACGATCAATCCGGAGGAGCTTCTAGATACTTCCATAACCTCTTTAGGCCTGAGCTTCACCACCAGCTTCAGCCTCAGCCTCAGCCTCAGCCTCAACCTCAACCTCAGCCTCAGCCTCATTCGGATGATGAATCTGACTCCAACAAGGATCCGGGTCGACCCGATTCCGACCCGGTTACCTCGGGTTCAACTCCCGGGAAGCGTCCACGTGGACGTCCTCCGGGATCTAAGAACAAGCCGAAGCCACCGGTGATTGTGACAAGAGATAGCCCCAACGTGCTTAGATCTCATGTTCTTGAAGTCTCATCTGGAGCCGACATAGTTGAGAGCGTCAACACTTACGCTCGCCGGAGAGGGAGAGGTGTCTCCATTCTCAGTGGTAACGGCACAGTTTCTAACGTCGTTCTCCGGCAGCCGGTGACTATTCATGGGAATAATGGTGGAATTGGACCCGGAGTCGGAGCCGGAGCCGGAGGGGTTGTGACTTTACATGGAAGGTTTGACATTCTTTCCCTCACTGGTACGGTTCTTCCGCCACCCGCGCCGCCGGGATCCGGTGGTCTGTCAATCTTTCTTGCTGGTGGACAAGGTCAGATGGTCGGAGGTAGCGTGATGGCTCCGCTTGTGGCTTCGGGTCCAGTAATACTGATGGCTGCATCGTTCTCTAACGCAACTTTCGAAAGGCTTCCTCTTGAAGATGAAGGAGGAGAAGGCGGAGGAGAAGTCGGAGGTTGTCCACCGCCTGCCACCTCAGCATCACCGCCTTCTGGAGCCGGTCAGGGAGAGTTAAGAGGTAATATGAGTGGTTATGATCAGTTTTCCGGTGATCCTCATTTGCTTGGTTGGGGAGCCGGAGCTGCTTCAAGACCATCTTTTTAGATTTCAAATTATGTCCGTGAAATAGCTATAACCAAAATTTTAATTTTTGAAAATAAAAAAATCATTTTATGATATTGACATCGTCTTGATTATTTTAGGGTTCTTTTGGTTTTGAATTTAGTTTATCATAATATGACATTCGGATCCGTATCTTTAAATATACTTCTCCATCCACATTTTCTCTTCTTATTTTTTTAATCACTATAGGGTTCTGTGCTGAACCCCATACTTTATTTGTTATATGCTTGGCTTCACAAAAGAAATTGATATTAGAAGCCAATTTTATTATATGAATTACCTTCGTATTGATAACAATAAAGTTATTGAGTTCAATCACACATAAATATTTGGCTCAAAAACATCTTGTTCTTTCTCATTCATTTAGTTACCAAATATATGAAATCCTCAGGATTGTATATTTTGGGAAACTTAAGAATATCTGATTGTGTCTCGAATTGCAAGTAATTAAAGAGCCTCCTACAACCTTGAGCATATTGGAACCTGATTCGATGATATAAATTTCAACCAACTGACTTATACTTTGTTTTTCGATGAGATCGATAGTAAATAAAGTAGAAGTCAGTTGGTTTCTTCAGTCTTATCGATCAATCACGGCACTAACGCTTTAAAAAATGTATAAAAACAAAAATAACGCTTAAGAAATTTACGAATATTTTTTTTTAAATAGCGGTTACAAGAATAAAAACATACTATTACAAACAAAATATATTTTTCCGTTACAATGATACAAACATACTATACGAGGTGTTGTTTTGACGGTTACAACGACTAGATTAATGGCGGAAACACGAAAACATTACATGACCTGCCAAAAACCAAGACATGAAAAACATTTGGCTTTGTGTTTCATCAGTTTCCCTATAGACAATTAGGAAATACTGCAACAACCTAATCAAGTGGGGGTTTTGAGTACCAAGATGTGTGAAAATGAGCAATGTATCAAGTTCCTAGGGAAAATATGTAGTGACAATATGAAGACACACAAATTTTGAAGTTTCATAATATATATAGATAATATGTATATGAAAGGAAAAGCGTGCCCAAATGAGATTTGTGGTGAAATATCTCCAATGAGCTGGGATAATTTTTTTTTGTGTGGGTTATAAAAAAATGAGTAAATTCAGGTTTATTTGTTTATATATTTGCTAACAACATTGGATTTAAATATAGATAGTGACATATTTAAAATATTAACACAAACTATTTACATATCCTGGTGAATTTGAAGTTTACTTTTAGTTTAGATGTTAAGATTCATAATTTTCTTAAAAAATATGTAACGAGAGTGAGAGTTGGATGCAATCCCCTTTTTTAAAATGATGGATTCAAAGCTTTCATATATTTGACTTTCTAGGGCTCGAAGAATGTAATGAGAACTAAAGAGTATTGTACTTTGGGGACCTTTTAGATACATGCAATAAGACTTTATCTTTTGAAGATTTTTATGTGGTCGTGTCATGTGCCTGACATGCAATTGAACAGCAGGATACTATGAACAAGAAATTGGATCTTATTTTATTTTGTTAATTGAAATTTCTAAAGAAATCTTGTTCATTATGTGTTCTCCTACGCCCGCTGATAATAAACATAAATGCAAATCTATGCCTATGATTGGATATACATATAGTTTGTTACAGGAAAACATAAAATACAAGTATGATGATTGTAGATATACACATTCTATAAACTACATATATGCCTTGAAGCTTGATACAACATGTGAACTTAGCTGAGGCTCATGCTTTAGGTTATTCTAATTCAATTCTAATTATGATTGGATACTAAAAACGTCTAACATGCATAACAGTGTTTACCAAATCTTTACACAAGTTCTGGAGATTAGTATGAATTTCGATTTAATATATTCCTAGTTATAAGAAAAAATTGAAACAGAGATTACATAATGATACATGCCACATATACATAATAAGAGTATTATAAAATAACATTATTAAATTTATCAAAAACCGCATATGTTTACGCATAAATTTACCAATAAATAATAAACACGTGCCTTTAAATGCGATATATCACAATAAGTAATGATTTTTGCACTTAGGTTAGAAATCATTAAAGTTTTTTATTTTTTTATAATAATTATTTATTATCTATCTTACTAATGATAAAACAATACTCACAATATAAATAGTAAAAAAACAAAAAAAGAACAATTAATTTTACATTAAAAATAGTATATAATTTGGTATAAATTTTTCTTTGTAAAACATTTGGTAAATAGAGAGTGTTATATAATGATGATTGCAATAATATTTTTGAAAATTGTGATTTTGGTTTTCTTTCATCGGATACATATGCATAAATCAATTTCATTTATTATGGATCCCCAAAGCAACACGACGCATGTAAGGCCTGGTTTGTGAGGCCCATGATACTCGGCCCAAACAAATACATAGGTCGAAAATCATAATAACATTCCAAATTCAATAATAACCAGTCATTGTTGGTTGCATGCATCCTTTAGTATCAGGAGCAGCCTTCCTACTACCTTAAATGGAACATCAATATTCGCTTTTCTACTTTAAATCTTCAGAACTCAAGTTACAGTCAAACTATCACATTTGCTAACGCAAACGAATTAACCAAAGAAACAAACAGAAAAGAACGAGCTGACTTTGCGATGAGACCCGTCACTACTCAAATGGGACTCGCACAAACAGTCGACCGTGCAGGCTCACGACCGCTGATGTGTGCAGCGGATCGATTCTTGCTGGAAAGTTCACAATCTACCGAAACCAAAATCAAAATCAGAAGACGAACTACCCTTTAGTTAGTAATTATGGCTCTACTTGGAGATCAGAATCCAACCTTTTTGAAGGGTGTGATTCCCCAAGGATTGTCAAGCTGTTCAGGTTGGCCTGCTATAACTAGCCGCCCTGCAGGGTCTGATTGAACTCGGACCTGAAAGAAGAAAGCAACTTATGTTAAATAACTCAATCCCATATGAGATTACTAGCAAGTTCATTATCGCAAAAAAAAAAGATGGTGTACTCAGATTAGAATCCAGTATCTATCTACTTTAATCTTCCAAACATCTCCGCTGCTCACATCTATATATACCGATTAACAACCAGGGCAAATATTTTTTGTACAACAAATAATCTCTTTGAGCATGCACAAGTGACGAATACTGATCAAGAAGCCTTAAGAGATTAAGTTCCAAGGAAAAAAACTCACCTCTTCGCGAAGAAGTCCAGGTACCAGGGCAAATATCTCAAAGCAGTCTTTCTGTAAATAAGACAGCAAAATAAATTCAGATTCAAAACAATATAAGGCTGACTCGTTTCAAGGATTGGGTAAATGCTGCATTACATGGGATGAGAAGGTACTCACAGTTTCTCTGACATTTATCTTCACCCAGTCTGCAGGGGGTCCAACATCAATAACCTCGGCAGTTGACCTATCAAGCCAAAATCATATTAACAATGCCTTAAATCAGACACAAGAAATCAAATGAAAAACCTTGGTATTGAGTCATATTAACGTGTTCAGGTCACAAAATCCTTTGTATTCATTTTATCTCATTCACTATTTCTGGAATGGTGGTTCTTACAACTACCACCCAGAGGAACAGTGCTTGCCTATCCAGTAAACATTAGACAATGAATAAGTGTTTCTCAGTGGATAGAAGACTGTGTGTAAGAGACACAAATATACGAAAGATGATTAGCTTTCGAGTAAGAGACACAAATATACAGGAGATGATTAGCTTTCGTAACTGTTTGTCTGCTTCATGTGATAAAACAAGGTCCATGCCAATTGGAGTTTTTTGTTTCTGCACACCTGAAAAACACGGTGCCATTAGGTAAACATCCTGTAAAATCATAGAGAATTGTCGCAGCTCAAGGAATATTACCAATGTTTTTAAGGTTCTTTTGCTTTGGGGTTGAATTCAAGCCTTTATCCTAAAAACAGGTACAAACAGCATTATGGTGCAGCGCAAGTTTGTGCCTGGTGAATCATGAAGAGTGGTAAGATCTAAATATATATGTACCTTAATAATAGGCTCAGTAACATCCCCAGATCCAAGAAGGCGCTGAGAATGCCAACCTTGCATAGCACGCGCTGCAGCATCTCTTCGTGCTCTGCCTGACCCTGAACCTTGATGGCTACTTGCCTACATAAGTGCCCTTATATCAATGAGGAAAAAAGTAGAGGTATGTAGGTACATATTATTTCTTATGGCCTTCTTTATTTGATACAAAAAAGGTACAACTTAGTTTTAGTCAGATCGCAGAGGGTAGTATTTAACATGTTTAGCTGATGTTACAAATTACCGAAATACCCTTCCCGTGATATATTATCCTGAAGAGAACTCCAGAGCTTTCACTTCATCTATTCTAACAGCATTGATACCTATCCTTAAATTTACCCCCTCTCACCCACCCAGAAGCAAATAATTAGACATCTTTATAGGAAATTCTAACCTCCTTTTCAAGGCTGGCAGGCGGAAGAACAGCTGAACCAGGAAGGTTAAGCTCACCATTTTTCCTTAAATGCTTTTCATACTCTAAGAGTGACTGCACTTGGAAAACAAGGATATCAATTATAAGGTCTCTACATCCATATGATTTGATAGAACGGAAATCAAACAAAAAAAATTCAATATTTCCAAAAGAGATAGTCCGACACACTGTTAGAAGGCTACACATAAAACCAAACTCGCTAGTCTCAGACATCATACCAGAAAAAGAAGAACAACAAAATTCTGAACTGAACATGTATGAATTGAACTGAATAAGTACAAACATGATAATCTTGATTCAGATCCCTTGAGAACAAGAAAGAAAATTCACCTTCTCATAGAAAATGCGGAATGTCCA
>AFAN01000124.1:0-60615 GCA_000218505.1 Schrenkiella parvula
TTATATTATTAAGTAATAATAGTATATATATATATATATATATATATATAAATTATCTCAGAAACAAAATTTTATAATTTTATAAGTATAGTTAGTTTATGGCCAGATGTTCCAAATTTTTTTCTCCAACCCATTTGAACTTTCGAGCAAAAGTTAAGAAACCAACTAAAATCCAAATAGTTACATGTTTATAAGATTATGTATATTTGTTTCAATATTACAAAATCTCTTTTTTTTATCTTTTAACATCCTACATCATCTTTCCTCTCTTCCACATCATAATTCAACACCCACTCAATTTTAACTCTCTACAATGATTTTGTTTCATAAACATACAACACCCTATCCCAGCAATTTATTTTCACAAAAGATGTTTAAAGCGAGAAACATGAGTTTATTAGATGCTAATTGAATATGTATAGTAAAATAGACGTGTTTTTTTTGTGTGTCCCAAATAAATGAAACAAGTCTCTATCCATATATCATGAAAATGATGAATTTAGATACATGAATTAATTATGAAATAATGATGTTAAATAATTGAGATGAAAAAAAAATATCATTAACCGGAACACTTAATCAATTAGCTCCAAGTATCTCAATCTATATATTTGCTGCAAAGAAAAAACTTACAACTAATAATTTATTTTGGCTCAATCAAAAACTGTCAGGTCTTGTAAGAGGAACCCGTACTATCATTTTCACGGTGTTGAAACTTATCAATACTTCAACTTGCTACATTTTTTTATATATTTTTTCAACAAACCATTATAAGTATTTCAAGAGTTGATAAAAGTGTCATTGCACATAGTTTAAAAAATATTAAAGAAAAACAGATAAAAAATGACGGTTTGTAAAGTATGTTTTTACTAATTTTACTCCACTAAATTGTTCTCTTTTAACTATATGATTACAATTACATTGACCATAGCATATATGGCGGTAAATTTAAAGAGTAGGTACACAATCAAATTGATTGCTTAATATTAATTTACTACATTTAATCTAATTGATTTAAACGTTTTTTCCTATGTTATCTTTTTGTATATATGTAGGCAGTCTCTTTATTTGGAAAGCTAATCTGATTCAGTCTGAGGTGTTTAAACCTATTCTTAGAGTCTATGGATAAGCTGCAGGACAAGTGATTAATCCAAGTAAATTTTCTATCACTTTTGGCTTAAACTTGAAATTCAGCATAGTTTAGGGATTGAAATGAAGGTGGTGCATGCATTTATTTAGATCTTCATGAATGTTTTACGGGTTCTAAAATCTCTATGTTGGACTACATTCAGGCTTCTCTGAAGAATAAGCTGTTTGGTTGGTTTTTTTGGTTATTATCACAAGAGGGCAAATAAATACTTCTTAAGGCAGTAGCTATGGCCACGCCTATCTATGTCATGTCATGTTTTGGGCTCCTAAAGCATCTTGTGAATCTTTGACTAGTGTTATGACAGATTTTTGCTGGAGTTCTTTTGATCATAAACAAAAAATTCATTGGGTCAGCTGGGATAAATTATGTCTCTCAAAACGGATAGGAGGTTTAGGTTTTAGGGACATTGAAGTTTTCAATTAAGCTTTACTTGCAAAGCAGGGTTGGAAGCTTTTACATGATCCTTATAGCCTCTTTTCTCGGGTTCTAAAGAGTAAATATATTTTCCACATGATGACTTTCTATCAGCTGATTTATCCTCCCATCCATCTTTTGCGTGGCACAGCATTTTTCATGGTCGCCATCTTATAGAGAAATGTTTAGCTAAAAGAACTGGTAACGGTAAATCGACTAGAATTTGGACATAATGTGAAAAGATGAAAAGACCCCTGATCAAGAATTCAATCATTGACATTGATATGTTTGTGAGTAAATTAATTGATGTTCAGCAAAAAGATTGGCGCAAATCAAACTTCGAGGTTCTTTTCTTCCCATCTGGTATTAAAACTTGGCTTCTAAACCAGTGGTTTCTATTGAAGATTTTTGGATTTTGAAATTCAACAAGAGTCGAAGTTATACTGTAAAATCAGGATATTGGTTGGCTAACCAAATCAAAAACTCTCGTCTCATAATTGAAGCTACTATGCAACCATCTATTAACGGTCTCTAGGTTGACATGTGAGATTTAAAAACTTCTCCAAAGATCAAGATGTTTTTATGGAAGATTCTTAGTGGTGCAATTCTTATGGCTGATAAAATCAACTCTGGAGGAATGAAAACTGATTCACGGTGTCAAGTGTATGGAGCTGAAGGTGAATCTACCAACCATGTTTTTTTCCTTTGTGATGTGGCTAGACAAATGTAGGCTCTTGCTAATTACCCATCTAACTTACATCATCTAATAGTTACCTCCAAGTTAGATCTGATTCCTTTAAAAACTAGGCGAATGTTTCCTTGGATCCTTGAGAAATTATGGAAAAATATCTTTAGTTTTTGAAAGAAAAAGATCCTGAGCAGGCAAAATGGTGATGAATTGCGATCTTTAGCTAAGATTCAGGATGATTGTGAATTTTGGTTCCTAACTCAGAATACTGATGTGGATTTAAGGAATGGTACTGATGTTAGAGTTAGGATTGGAAACCAGAAATGGAATGCTCCTCCGGTAAATTGGTTCAAATGTAATTTAGCTTACTCTTGGTGTTTCATGGGTTCGTAGAAATCATAGGGGCCATGTTGTCATGCATAGTCGTCATGCTTTCACAGGGATCATTGATTTAGCTAACGCCAAGCTTCACATGGTTATATGGGCTATCAAATATTTTTTGCTTCACACGAGTATGGTTGATCTACGGTTGAATCGAATATTTTTTGTCACCAAGGCTGTTGACCGGATTTGGGCTATATCTTGTCCTAAAGCTTGGCCTTTCTTTCGATATCAAATTGAAGAGATCAACTCAGCACTGGAAGATCTTTTTGAATGGAAATTAGAATCTGAAACTGTTGCAACTAATAGAAGAGCAATTATCATTGCTCAAAGTGCTTTATATGGTCCTCATATTCATTCCTATGTTTTTAGAGGATATCCTTTTTGGCTTCATGAAATCTTTGAACATGAGTCAGTTTCATCTCGTTTATAGTTTGATTTTTGCTGTACAGAAATATCTCTTTGATTCTTCTTTGTTCTGAGACTATGTTTTTTTAGCTGTAATGCCTTTGTACAACTTTTTGTCTTTGTTTCTAATATATCAGATGTCATAAAAAATATGTAGACATATATATATATTGGAGTGTATTCCCGATCCTAAAATGGTTGACTCCAAAACACACATTCCACTAACACATTTTATTTCAGTCCCCATATATTATTGAAAATTCTGTATCATTTTTATTTAACCAATGATGTCTCAATGTTCTGTTACTTTTTAGGTTTTGGAAGCAAAAGTAAATTTCAATTAGTATATATCATGTGCTATTATATTTATTTACAAAGAGAATCGAGACTTACATAATGGTAAGAAATGATAATATATATATGTATGTATATATGTGTTTGTTTATATATTCAGATATATTATATTGTTATTCTGTTTTGAGAAATAAGAGAGAATAGGAGAGAGTAGAAGAAGGGAAATGATTGTATTAATGATTTTTTCACTTGCCTTACAATAGTTATATGGGTAACCTTCATATTTTTAATAGTACATAAATTTGATATAGAATTAGCAACTTTTTTTCTTCATTTAAATTATCCACCTCAGAAAAAAATATATTCATTTAGACTATACACATCACCAAAATAAAAAAATATATATTAATGACTCAATTAATTCACACTGTTTTATATTATATTATAAATATAATAATTCAAAAAATCTAAATGATACAAAAAGACACAAAATATAAAAAATAATAATTAAACCCAATAGTGTATGGAATTAGAACCAATTTGTAATATAATAAAAATTCAAGATCAAAGAATTGTTAATGAATATGAATAAAACTTATGAAGAATAGATATATATATATATATATATATTTTAAAATTTATGTTATTTTTAATGACTTTTAAATTGCATAAGAAAATGAGAAACAAAAATTCTATGTAAATTAATTTTTAAAATAAATATATTATAAATAAAAATAAAGTTAGATGCGAAAAGTGAATTCTGCCAAAAACTTTTATCACTCAAATTAACACAAAAATACGCAAATGATCAGAAAAAGAAGTGTATATAAAAAAAGGAAAATATTCTTTAGCAAGGAACAAAATGTGCAAAATGTGGAGATGTTGGGAGGCGAAATCGTACAACATCAAAGATGACAAAAAAAATGATGGAGATCGAATTAAAAATAAAAGCTAATCTTGAAAATAATATAGGCATAAAGATAAAGTAAAATAGATACACATAACAAAAATAAGTGATAGAGAAATATCAAAAAACTAAATATATGCATAAAAATAAAGTAAAATATATAAACTTATTATTTTAATATTTATATAATAATATTTATATTCAATTGTTTATGTTTTTAATAAATTAAACTTGTAAATCTATGCAAGATGCGGAATTATGAACATAATGTATTAACTTTTGCAAAGAAGAGTCGGTAAAAGCTAAAGACGGTGGATAAAATATGACTATTATAATCTAGATGTATAATCATTATTCTTTAACACTCCATCTTGATTATATGTCTTGTATTACGTATTGTCTCACTAAAATCCGTAACATAGAAAAATCCAACGGGATAAAAACTAGGACAAGGAAAAGATAGTAGAATGATGTAATCTCCCTTTGAAAATTATAATAAATCTTTCATAGATTTTGTAGATGACGCATCATGATGCTATGAACAGCGTTTTCTGAATATTGTAGTGAGAACCGCTTTTGTGAATAAATCGGCTGCATTATCACTTTAAAAAATATACTGGATGTCTATTTATGAGTTTTTCTCGATCGTTTTTGATATAACCTCATTTAAGTTGGGCGAGACATGCATCATTATCTTCAAATACTTTGGTTGGCTCCTTTTTAGTAACTATTCCGCTTGCTTGTTGTATGTGTTGAGTCATAGATCTGAGCCATACACATTCTCTACATGCTACGTTGAAACGCATTAGTTTTTGCTTATTTCGAAAAAGTTGCAACAAAAGTCTGTTTTTGGGAACGCCACGAGATTGAAGTTATCCCAATTGTGAAAACATATTCAGTTTGTGATCAAACTTTATGTGGATCTGATCTGCAAAACCAACTAGACTAAACTCGGAGTTTATAGGATAAAATTATCCTAAATCAATCGTACTTTGGAGATAACGGAACATATGGTTTATTCTATCCCAATGTCTACGTGTAGGAGATGAGATGTATCTTGCAACTAGATTAGTAGCAAATGCTATCTGACAGGGTACAATTTGCAAGATAAATAAGCCCACTGATAGCGCTCATATAAGGTACTTCATGACCTAATAATTCCTTGCTATAATCACAAGGTCAAAATGGATCTTTGTCAACATAAGGCGATTTATTGACCATTGGAGAACTCAAAGGATATTTTTGGTATAATTTGATTAAGGATATTTTTGGTATAGTTTGATTGATGCACATATATTACATCTCTCGGATGCTCAGTCTGAAGCCCGAGACAAACTTTTGTCTGTCCAAGATCTTTCATTTCAAACTCTTTTTTCATATTATTTCGTGCATCATTAACCTCCATTTTACTTTCGATTATGTTGAGGCCATCAATATAAACAACAATGATAAGAAAACCAGATGATGTTTGCTGAATCAATACACAATGACATTATTGTTTACATAGCCTTTGCTGAACAAATATTCACTTTAAGCGATTGTACCACATGTGTGTAATCCGTAAAGTGATCGCTGTAGTTTGACCGCAATCGTTTCTTTAGGTTTTAAACTTAATGCTTCAGGCATTTTCAATTCTTCCGGGACTTCATATCATTATCCAACGATCCATATAGATATGATGTCACAATATCCATAAGATACATTTTTAGATTTCTAGATGTGGCTAGACTCATTAAATATCTGAATGTAAATGCATTCATGACCTGATAATATATTTGTTCATAATCAATTCCTTGTCATTGAGAAAAACCTTGGACAACAAATCGGGCTTTATATCTTGTGATCTTATTTTTCTCATTTTTGTTTCGCAAAAATACTTACTTGTACCCAACTTGTTTTATATTTTCAGGTGTTGTGATAATTGGTCCAAAAACACTTCTTTTATTGAGGGAGAGCAATTCAATTTGTATGGCCATCTTCAATTTCTGCCAATCATGTCTTTTCTGACATTCTGACATAGACCGTGGATATGGATCATCACTTTCATGATTAATTTTTATAGATACAGAGAAAAGAATATTCCACCAATATCTTTTATTTTATTTCTGATGCACAATTTTCTATTCCGGAAGAAGGTGACAGAAATCTCATATTTTCTTTTTTTCATCTCCTTACATGGTTCTTCTAGAACCTTTTTTTGTCTTTTGGATATTTTTCTTTAATTGATTTTTTTGAAATCTTTTTATTTATGTTTTGAGGATATGTTTTCAATTGGTTTTCAGGAACCTTTTTACTTTGTTCTCCTAATTTTTTTTCTGCCTTTATAATTGAACCTTAGGTTGGTTTACTATGTTCCCATCAATCTTTTCTTTGGGAACAGTAACTCTTGATGGTACATATGCAGCAGGTATATATGACTCTTGACACTTTTTTATATATGTGTGCGCATCTGGTAATCGGTTTGTCAAATTATGTAAATATAAAGTTTCTGAACTTCAAATTCACATTGATTCGTAAAGGGATTAAAGTGCAACAAAGATATTGTGCACCATGTAATCTCTTTTGAAACTTCTTTAATTCCTTTCCCTAAATCTGGAAATTCATCTTCATTAAAATGGTAATCGGCAAAACATGCTGTAAACATATCACCAATTACCGGTTCAAAATACCTAATTATACTTGGTGACATATACCCAATATATATTTAGAGATCCTTTTCTACCCAACTTTTATTATTTGCGGTATGGTTAACGGCATATAAACCGCACATCCAAAAAGACAGAGAGATGAGATATATTTGGCTCATGGCCAGATGCTAACTATAGTGGAAAATATTTATAATACGCACGTGGTCGTATCTGTAGCAGTGCCGCTGCATGCAAGATAGCATGAACCCACACTGAAATTGGGAGCTTTGTCCCCATATCAACGGTCTTAGAATCAACTGCAACCGTTTAATTAAAAACTCAGCCATGCCATTTTGTGTATCTACATGAGGAACCGGGTGTTCAATATCAATTTCCATTGACATATAGTAGTCATTAGATGTGAATTCACCAGCGTTATCTAGCCTTACTTTTTTTATGGAAAATTTAGGAAATTGTGCTCTCAACCTGATTATTTAGAAAATGAATCATGTGAAAGCCGTATTTCGTTTTTCAATAGACATACATATGACCATTTACTAGATGCATCAATTAATACCATAAAGTATAAAAACGGCCAGCACGGTGGGTGAATCGGCGTACATACATCCATTATATTCATTCCCAATTTTAGCTTGTGATTGTCGAGTTATAAGTTTTCTTTGAGAACATACATGAAATAAAAACTCGCAAGAATACAGTATTTTCTCGTTTTTCAACGGATGGCCATTATGATTTTTCACAATTTTTTTCATCATGACTGAACCAAGATGTCCTAGCCTTTCATGCTAAAATTTGATTATACTAGTAAACTTTGGATTTGGTGTTACATACGATTGGATCATATTTTTTTGTGCAATATAATCCGGAGGATAATATTTTCAATTATTGCAATATATGTGTCCTCTCTCATGTAATGCAAAGATATTCAATGTCATTTTTACTCTAGTCTCAAAATGGTATCCACTTTTTCGGATATATTTAAAACTCAACAGATTTCTGTGAGATTTTGGGTCAATCTAGCGCATCGTTTATTTAAAATTTGTTCCCCTTGGGATTGTAGAATTAGGTATTCCGGAACCCATAAGAATTTTTACATTACCAAAAATTTTACTGCCACTTTCGGTGGAGTCTTTATTTTTGAGACATGAGTAATACTTTTTTATCAATTATTGTGTGCACTTTAGCATTGTCTTTCAGACATTATAAATCTCAAATTGTGATTTCTTCAGGGTCACAATATTCATCACAGATGCATTGATGAACCAAAGATAGATAATATAAATATCATATCATAATAAAATCAAAACATTAAAAACTATATTGGATTCTTATTGTATTTTCCACATTATGTCACATTGATATTAATTATTTGTTTCATATTGATACTTTTGGATCAACAAATGAATATGCTGCATCGAGATGAGTATAATCACTTAGATTATCAAAAACAAGGCCTCCATTCTTTTAATACCCATTCCTTTTGCTTTTTGTGATTTTTCTTAATAAGCCGGCTTAATATTTTGGTGTACTATAGGTAAGGAGACCCAATTTATTTTCATCTCATATCAACATCATTTCCACATTTTCTTAGACTTGTCCATAACAATTACTTTCAATAGGATGACGAAACATTCATTATTGGAATGTAGCTGATCCTAATTGAATGAGTGTTATGTTTCATTATCATGTGTTTATTATTTTGTTCACCTTCATGGAAGATGTACATCAACTCCCAATGCTTGGTTCACCCTCTTTCCTAGAGATTCAACCACTCATATTTTTGACTTTTAAATTCATTGTCGAACATCTTCATGATCTTTCTTATTATTTATATATGTATATATCATATGAACAATCATGGATTTGTTAGCGTAATTACATGGCTTTTGTCATTTTTTTATATGTTCTCGGTTTCGACATATCGATGGTACTAGTCATAATTTAAAATCATAATTTAAATGCAGAAGCTTATAGGCAAAAATTTAAGACAGAAATTTAAAGACATTTTCAAATGATAGAAGAGGCATAGCCTGCCGTAAATTCAAAGAAGAGACATAACTTTCCACATTGCATTTCATGAGAATCAAGGAGGAGGTTTTTTCTTCCACTCCACTAATATAAGATTAAAAAGGGTATTTTAGCTTTCAATCCATAAATATTATCCGAGGAGACATAGTCTTCTATCTGATCATGATCATGAAGGCATAGCCTACGATAACAGTTTCTTTGGAGAAGGCAACACCTAATGTTCCGAAACAACATATAAACGGAGTAGACATATAACATGTTATATATGTATATATATGTTTATTATAAACATTATATTATTATTATGTTCGAGAGATATGAGAGAGTGGAAGAAAATGGTAGAAGAGAGATAATTTTCTTAATGATCATTCACTTGTGCTACAATAGTTATATGGGTAACACTCATACTTATAGTAGTACATAAATGTATTATATATTACAAAGACGAATCGGTCAAAGCTAAACGCGGTCAAGAAAATATGGTTATTATAGTGTTGATGCATAATCATTACAATATATTATATATGTTTTTTAATAATTTTAGCGTTATGTATGAAAATACATATATTATTTTCTAATACTCTAATTTATGTATGTGAATAATAGCAACGAAACCTTAGCTATGTATTCGCAACGAATCTTTAGCTACGAATTAGCAACCAATATTTAGCTACGAATTAGCAACGAAAATTTAACTACGAATAAGCACCGGAACTTTAGCAACGATTTAGCAACGATTGACCTTCTGTCCATTTGTTTTGATTTAGCGTTTTATTAATGTTGAATCGACTATCGTCGCTAATCGGTTGGTACTTAACGACGAATTCCCCACAATATTTACCATCTCTTTTGCGACGATTTTTTAAGCGTCGATAATTAGCGACGATTTACCGTCGAATAATTATTAATGACGATCAGTTAACGACAAATTGTGTTTCATCGTTAACTAGTTGGGAGAGCGATATAGCAACGATTTTGCATCGAAATGGCCGGTTGTTAAACTTATGTTTTCTTGTAGTGATATAAACGCTTCCAATTCTGCATGTAGTAAACATCCGGATTTGAGGATACTTGTGATAAGGACCATATTTTAAAATGCCATCCTAGAACAAACATCCAAATTTTAGGATACTTGTGATAAGGCCCATGTTTGAATTGCCAGAGGACATGAAAATATGACATGATTAATTGTTTCTTTTATTGGTCTCCACTGAGAACAAACAACCAAAATATAAATTAAATCTTTTAAACAAACAATTCATGCGTAGATAAATATCTAGTACACACTAATTTTATGGTTTATCTTTCTTACTTTTTTGGAAGAACTAACACTAATATCTTTTTTACTTTTTGCTAATCCTCCTCGCATAAAGAGTACAATTGGCATCCGCACTTTACCATAACCATCCGTCCTAAATTTAGTAAGTAAGCCACAAACCACTACTTGCAACACATAAATGAGTAGATGCACCATAGGCTACGTGGCAAAGAAAAATCCAAGAAGTTGTTTGAGATGCTTTCAACCTATACTGAGATTGGCCCGACGCTAAAGCCATTTTATCAACAATCTTGAAGAACCACAAGAGTTACTAGGTTGGTAAGGGATTAGCAACACATCATTTTGACTTAGACAAAAATAATTGACTATAATACATGTTCTCGGTCATTTTGAGCTCTAGGTCTCACATCCAAATTTGAACAACAAACATACACCTCCACATAATAAAAAGAGGAAAAACAGAGATGAAAATTGAATTATTCAGTGAGGGCAATTCACACTATACATCAATATAATTCAGTAACCAAACATACAAAGCCAAGCAACAGTTATGCATCATAAAACTTATCATCTTATACAACATAATGACATACCCTCACCTCAGTAACTTAACCATTAAGAACATTTTATTTTATTTTTCTCATCTTTTTGGAATTGTGTCCTGACTCTCAAATAAGTTGTTCTTAATTCAACCGAGGCTTATAATTATGTGTGTTGAAGGATCTGCAAAGTTTCAACATGATACAAATTGATATGCATGTCCAAACACCTCATTCCCACTGGACTGGTTTGATTTTTAAGCTGCACTGAAATATCTCAATAAAGATATCGTAACTCCCAAAGTACCATAGAAATATTTTATAGAGACCTATCTATAAGTCCCATGGTTCTCCTTACCAAATATTAACTCTAAAGGATAACTGTAGACCCAACAACACAACTCCTCTTCTGTCTGATCCTATATTCGTATTTCACAAATCGGCTTGCGAAAATAGTTATACTGTTAATCAGAATGATAATCCGATTTTGCATGTGGATATATGTCAGTCATGAACGTTATTACCAAGTTTTATATCAATCACATCAGATATGATCATCCATTTGTTTCTCCTACCGAAACTGATCAAACGTTGTCATATCAATCATAGAGATTCGAGTAATTTGTAACATACGAGACGGAAACAGAGAGATCTCTTTATTCACCACTCTAATCTGGAAGAACTCATATTTTTTTTAGAAATCTGAGATTCAGGGCTTTCTAGCAGTATGTAGATCTTCACGTGTTCGTCATGTTTCGATAAAACTAAAAAATCCAGATGAACCCACAATCAGTTTGAAAATATTCGCCGCCTCATATTAAAATAGTAATAACTCTAAATCTAGTAGGGCTGAATGTTTTGGATAGCAGGGATCAAGCTTACTCGAACAGTATCAAGATCCCAATATGGCACCTTCTAAATTGACGAGAAAATAGTCCGCAATATGACTGGTTTGGACTGTACCTGACATCAAAGGTGATGAATTGGAAGACCAATTTCAATCGTCCGGAAGAATGGCTGGACGATATTGCTCAAATCTTTAAAGTTGTGCTTCCGTTGTCTAATAAAGCACCTAAAAAAATTGTATTACGAGACGAAAAAATTGATACGATCGCTAGGATTGCCATGTCATAAGATTGATGTTTGCGAGGAGGATTGCATGCTATTTTAGAAGAAAAAAGATAGTGAGTTGTTACAATGTCGATTTTGTGGAAAATATCGGTATGAACCAAATGTGGGTCGTTTGGGGAAGAAGATACACCTATAAAGCTACAAATCTGTCCTAAAATATTTGTGGAACATAAGCCACAACTGCAGTTATGACTAGTGATGGAAGAAACTACGGTTTGTGATGTGGATAATTGTGCATGTAATTGCCACAAAACCGTCTCAAACTATTCGTAGAAAAGAGCCACAATTTTTGTCATGTCTGGTTGTGGATATAGACACAAAGAAATTCAATCCTTCCTTTTGCCGGAGACTTTGCACTACAAGCTTGGCCTTATACTTAGTATAGATGTTGGGTTTCATCTTCTAATGCTTGGAAAACGGTATCATGAGATCATTTGATTAATTGTCTTGAACTTGAATATTAGAATAATCACTTCTTACTTCATGCCCCACTACGTTAACACTTGTCGATGCTTCGCTGTTGTATTTATAATTTTCTCCGTGTCCACACATAATAATTTTCCATAAACCCTTTCAACATAACGTGGTGCGTCTCTGTATCGACATTGCGGTGCTTTTGATTCTTGCATCTCTTACACGGACATAAAAAAATTCCCAGCTCCAAATAAGAAGCTTGATAACAAGCAAAATAAATATAAGTGTTTAATCCGTCAATAAATTTCTCACACACAATATGACGGGAACAATTCAAACGTTTATACATCTATTATCTCGTTTGATTTCTTTGTCTCCTCCAAGAGTTCGGTTGAAATTTATAAACTTATATAGCTACGGATAGTCACGAGTACATTCGTAGCTATGAAAAATATATTCTTCAAAAACAGAAGACAGGATTCGTGGCTTGCTTGTTCTGAAATATGATATACATCTTCGGATAGCCACAAACCTATTGTGGCTAAGTCGCGTATATTGTCTGAACACACATATGATTGGATGAAACAAAGACATGTGTGACAAAAATTTTATATATCTGCGGATAGCCACGATTATAATTGTGGTTATGTGGAATATTTTCTCTCAAGGTTTAAGTGATTGGGCGAGAATTTGATTGCTGTGACAAAAATTTATATAGGTGCGGATAGCCACGATTCAAGGAGTGGAATGGCGAAAATATTCTCCACAAAACTGGCTGATCAGGTGACAACTTTTAATAGCTACGAACGGCCACGGTTATGTCTGTAGTAATTTATTTTTCAGAATTTTTTTTATCTAATTGTCGCTGTAGGACATATACAATTTGGCTACATATAGTTACAAACATGGTCGTGGATATTGTTACACTTAGCTACGAAATTTAGCGTGGCTATTGGTTCCGCGACTATAAGTGTTGCTAACGGTGGAAAATGATTTCTACAATTTTGTTGCGACAAGTCATGGCTTGAATCTCTTCGAATAGTGACAGTCTAAGTTGTGACTACAATTTAACTCGTGACTAATAATGAATATGAGTTTTCACAAATTTTCTATTTGCAAAACGTGGGTACATTGCTTCAAATAGCCACAAACCATATACCATAGTTATTTAGCCACAGAAAGCTACCTAATAGCCATGATTTTGAGTTTTTTTAAATCATGGCTTGTTTGATGTTTTTTGTGGCTATAAAACGTAGCCACATATTATCTTGTGTCTAAATCGTGGCTATTAACAGTTTTTTCTTGTAGTGAGAACACAAATTTTACAGTGGGGTAACTGAATAATTGTAAAATATTTTCATAAAATACATAAACTACTGATACACGAATTTGGAAAGAAAAAAAAGATTTTTCAGAGTAAGACATGTATTTCCTTAATTCTGTGAATACTCCGTAGTGTGATGGTTGCATAGGATTTCGAAATCTCAGGGTACAACTACAGATGTTTCTATCTTCTATCATTGAAGAATGTAACATATCTAACTTTTTTATGTATTGTACTCTCAGAAAAAAAACAAAAAAAATGAAGAGAGGAAGATACAAAGGAAGAGCAAGATATTATTGTTATTGTTTTTATCATAACAAAGTTTCATTCTCTTACATAACAAAGTTCTCTAGTTTTTTTTTTCATTTTGGCCGTGAACGTGACTAGCTAATCATGAGTGATTTCGGAGAATATGTTCATAAGGTGATTTGCCATTAGCTTTTTCTGAAGGAGTATCATATACTATATATCAAATCTATGGACTCAAATCATTGAAAGCAAATTTTATCCTCATACTATACATGTAGCATTTTTCATCATCCTATGAACTAGGTAGAAACATAGAGTCTCGCGATGCTCTTGGAAGATTCAGTTTGACGTAATTTTCCCCTTGAATCTATTTCTTGGAATCTCCAGTTAGTTAGGTAGGGTTACCGCCAAACATCCTTTTAAGTCATAGGCTTTAAACCCATTTCTCTTGATGTTTTTACAATTAGATCTCATGACACACTTTTTATAATAATTGGATCTTAGGTTTTGTGATTTGATATAATCTATTAAGGGTACTCCATCTGAAATCAATTGTCTAATGTTTGTTTGTCATCTTATTAAAAGATATGACTAACCATTATACTCAAAACTCAGTGCATGAGCACCAGCTTTGCTACATCATGATATCTTTCACCATGTTCTGAACCTTTTAATTTCCTTTCGAATCTCTAATGATCTTTAATCACTTAGAATTACATCATTTAGTCTCTTGTCAAAATTTCATACTTCCTACTAGAATATTATTAGTTTGTTCAGTCATGTTTTTATTACTTTCAATAATCAGATTTAAGTACAATCATAGCAATATGTATATGTCTTTATCACATTCATTGACACGAAAACTATTTGAAATCATAACATGGTCAAATATTTTATGTCATTTTGTCAGAGCTTTTATAAGCTTAAACAGACACTTCACAAGTCTCAACACTTTGTGTTTTCCAGAGGTAGCACTGCAATAATTTTCAGAAGCCCCCACACTTTCAGATATTTGTACGAATGTACTTTATGTCTTTGAAATTCATATGACGCTTTGCCTATGACTTTATGTGGTAAACAATACTTCCTCCCATATTTTCCGTGATAACACAAAATCATGCATCTTTACATTCATCTCATTAAGAGTATTTTTTTTTCAGCAACCCCATTAGATTCAGGTGAATAAAGAGCATTTCTTTATTTATTTCTTTTTTTCTTTCTTTTTATGATGAATAATATCATCTCTCCGAAGAACACATTAATTCTCATCAAACACATCACATGTAACTGTTTTCATAGCTTTCTAAAGTTGGCTTTTAATTTACATCTTGTATGCTTTGAATTTTTTCAAAGTCATTTTCTTGCTTCTTAACAAGTATACTATCTATCACAATAGATATTATTGGTTGTAGTAATGCCACCATTTCCTTTGGTTATTCCCAACCATTTTGACTTTAGAAACTGGACTACACCTATCAATTTTACCACATCATTAATTAGCAATGATATGACATGCGACAGCCTAGTGAGCCATCATGACACAGTTATGATATTTTTCATTGAACTTCTTTGAAGCATTCAACTTTTTTGAAGCTACTGGAGGTTTTTGAAAGGGGGCTTAGGTTTCTCCTTGTTCTTGTGTCCAACAACTTCACATTTTGTTAAAAAACATGACCTCATAAGGCTTTGTGATTTGCAGATTCACTCTGCAGCCTAACAATGAAGTCCTCAAAGCTGAACTTGTCTACCATTAGTTCCTTGTTAACATCACTAGGCACTAACGTGATGATATGATAAATATCTGAACTTGACATAATACATGTGGCAGACCACTACCAAACTGAACATTTGGTGCGTCGACTAACTAGATTTGTAACCAATAATATTTCCACCGCAACCAGTTTATATAGAATTTTGAAATTCATATAAACATCAGAATTCCAATCTGTAAAGCACACAAGGTTTATAGGTTATAGACCATTCCCAGTTTAAGATGTCGACTCACTAAACATGTTGTCATCTCGAACGTTTATCTAAACATTTTCGTTGTCAAACAGTCTTTGAGAATAAATCAGATATACAAATTTAAATATATGAATAAATATTTTCCCAATTTAGACTGCTAACTCCATGATGGTCATATTCAAAATTAAATATGTTCAAAAGGACCAAGATTGAATTAATACAATAACATAAAAATTTTGAAATTCAACACATTAAGTAATTTTAAAAAACAAAGAAAGAATACATCTCAATAAATAATTAAATTAAATTTTCTAGGATTAATCAATTCAGAATTTAACAATTTAATTATATCCAGAAATAAAGTAAATGCAATTTAAACAATTAGATTAATTATTTCCATTCTTTTCACTAATTAATTGACAAAAATCAAAGCTTAACCGGAAGGTTTAAGCCAGTTAAACCACATCAAAAAACAATCAAGCGTGTTGTCAAGGCCCAATCACGTCATCACCGATATGGACCGGACTAAGGAGGTTACTCATTGTTCATCCCCTCTTTCCTTTAATTTTCCCTTGGTATTTTTGGGCTGATTTTTGTAAAGATTTCTAGAAAGTTGGTGCCATTTATGAAAGATCTTTGGGAAATATCTTAAGACTTGGTCAACAAAGTTATATCTCTAAGAATCTGTCCAATCAGTATACCAATCCCTATAAATCAGCCTTTCAATACTGAGTATGTTGTAATCAATGCAGTATCTTTAATATTGGCCCTTAGATTATATTAATCATCACCATCCATTCTTGGAGGTATTATTGTAGAGATAGGGGTTGGATCCCTGCATCCAATATTTCTCTTAATATCAGAGAATCCAACAATCTTTACTCTTTTCCTTTATCTTTTCCAAGTTCTTTTTTCACAAAGGGTCGGATTTGTTGAAAAGTTAGGATGACTAGTCCATCTGCTTGAGGCAAAGTAAAATTACGGCCGTAGAGTTTGGTCACCCAACGATCAGTCCGGGTTTATCAAGCTAGAGGAGTCGGTGATGGAAGCGTTCCCGACATTGAAGGTAAGCATCAAGGTGATGCAAGAATATCTCGTGTTGTGCATAAGGGCGGTTGCGAACAGAGGTACCAACAACTCAGACTTGGGAAATGTGGATTTCCACGGTGAATACCAAGCAAGTGGAGAAATTTCTCTGGAAAATGGATTAGTACTGCCACAATCTTGGTCTTACCAACGAGTTTTCTAAGATCAAAGCAGCAACATCCTACCTCACATATACGATCATGCTGTTGAAGAAGGCGACATACATATATTGAGCGAGGTACATGTCAGATGGATACTTGTGAAGAATTCAAGAGGGAATTTAGGCGATAATTCTACTTATAGAACGTAGTTTATGAGGCGCGGGGGAAATTAAGAGAATTTCGACAAAAGGGTACAAGCCGATCAAGACTTGGTATTCCATTTAATCGATGGGCTTCAAGGATGCACAAAACAAGAGTTGCAGCAGTGTGGACCAACCCACTTCTCAGGCACTCAAAACCAGGAGAAACTATCCGGCCGTGACAGGTATGAGGCAAAGAAGTTATCTGGAGGAGAAAGGAGGGACCAACCCACTTCTTCAGGCACTCGGAACCAGGAGAAACTATCTAGCCGAGACATGTATGAGGCAAAAAAGCGGTCCTTTGTACCGAGAAGCGAGTGTTATGTGTGCAAAGGACCGCACCAGGCTATGGAATATTCAAAGTTGTTGTCTTTATCAGCCTTTTTAGACCGCGAATGGGCAGAGATTCTAGAAGAGTAGGCGGGTATTATGGGATCCTTTCAGCTGCAGAACGCCCTTAAGACTACCCCATTTTATAAGGTCACAAGGAATATACTAATGTATATTGAAGTCTTCATCAACAAGTAGTCGATGCGGACAATGATGTATATGGGAATAACCCACAACTTCATAGTCCATTATGAAGCTAAGACACTTGGTCTCACATAGGCCAAAGGGGAAGATCGGCTCAAGTTGGTGAATACCAAAGCCAAACCACTGTTTGGAGTCGCTAAAGGTGTGGAACTTAGCGCATGAGCGTGGAAAGGACAAGTGAATTTCTCAGTAGTGCAGATGGATGATTTCAAGGTCGTGTTGGGGTTAGACTTCCAGAAGCAAGTCTCGGCCATACCTATGCACGCCTTTAGCACGGTCTGCATAATAGAGAAAGACTTACCATGCATGATTCCGACTATGGAATATCTTCATGAGGAACAAGGAGGGGTAAAACATCTTTTGGCAATGCAATTCATCAAAAGAGTACAGAAAGGAAAAGCATCATTTCTTGCTTTTCTGAAAGTGGAAGATGATTTTGGAGAAGGAAGCATCCTTCCACCGATGATTGAGGAAGTCCTTGAGCAGAACAAGGACATGATGCCACCAAAGTTACCAAACGAGTTACCACCTATGAGAGAGATGGATAACCAAATCGAATTATAAATCGGAGCTAAGCCCCCGAAATGGTGCCTTACTGCATGACTTCTTCCGAAATTTTCAAGCATCGAAAACATCTTAATGACGACATTACCTCTTGAGGTCTCCATTCAAAATCAAGACGGACAACGTGTCAACCAGTTACTTTCAGACTCAGAAGTTGTCACTCAAACAAGCTCGATGACAAGACTTCTTGGCCAAATTTGATTATACTTTGGAGTTAAAACCCCAAAAGGCAACGTCGTAGCCGATGCATTGAGTTGAAAGGTAGAATTTATTGTAATGAGTCAAAAGGAGGGTACAATTGTGGCTAACCCGTGAGGGACTCGACCATGACTCAACCACCAAGGGATTGGTGAAGCTGACTCTTGAGGATAAAACTATATGGTTCTGATTAGAAGTTGGCATATTTTACACAACCAGAAAACGTATCTATGTCTCTAAGTATGGAAGTCTTCGACGGGACATTATCCAAGAGTGCCATGACATCCCGTGGGTGGGACACCCTGGAAAGAAGCGAACAATGGGGCTTGTAAAATCAGCCTATTTTCAGCAACGGATATGAGATACCGTGGAACTCTATGTTAAAACTTGTCTTGTGTGCCAACAAGATAAGAAGGAGACCAAGCAGCCCGCCGCTACCCATACCAAAACGTATATGGAATTTAGTCTCATCGGACTTCATTAGTGCGTTGCCCAAGTACAAGGAGTTCATCTGAATATTCTTAACCATGAACTCCCAAAGATTCTCTAACGTCCAACAATTTGTTTGAATTTTATCATATTGCTCTGGTATTGCTTTCATTTCAGCTTTATTTTGTTCTAACTTAAATTATTTTTAACAAGACATATAATATAACATTGTAATTTATGTGGATTTGTTCCCTAAATACTAAAAATGTCTCATGTACACTTACAAGTTGATCATTGGAATATTTTGGGTAAAATCTATACCTCATCAAATGAGAACATAACTAAATCTGTATCAGAAAAAAAATTCGTATTTAAAGAAAAGTAATAAAAGCCACCTTGCAAACTCTGAAAGAAAACAAGAGACGGGCATAAAATGCTCAGTCTCATTGTTTATTCAAGGTAAATTAGATGAGAAGAAAAGAAAATAAACAATGGATATAAATACTAAATTAGGCGGAGTAAATAGAAACTTTAAACGTAATAGCAGAGGAGAATTAAGATTTAGAATCAATGGATGCTCACCACACTATTTTTTTACTTATTTTTCTCTGCTTTTAATCTTGTAAAAATAGTATGAATTCGAAATACTAAAAACTATTTACCCATACTTTCACTCTAAATTTTCACTCATTTCGCTCGTCTTATTTTTAAAACTAAGTTCATGTTTATTTGTTAAAGAAGATGGTATTTATATCCGAGGATGAAACAACAAACCATACTCTGTTTACGTGCTGTTACGCTCGGAATGTCTGGGCAAAGTCACCTGCACCTATTAATAAACTCATGAACACTCACCGTTCTCTGGATGATAATCTTTGGATAACTATTGTGAATGGCTATCACAATGCTGCGACACCGCAAATCAAAGCTCTGGGTTTCGCGATCCTCTGGCGGCTTTGGAAAAGTCGAAACGAATTTGTTTTCAATAAGAAACAGATTGTTGTCAAGAATGGGTACGCTGTACCCAAACCGATGAAATACGTCTATCTTCATCACACTCGAAAAAATGGGTACTGCCTCCGGCTGGTTGGGTCAAGTGTAATTATGATTTTTCACATTATAATGGAGATCAACCTTCAGAGATGGGTTGGATTATACGCAACTCACATGGCGATTTTGTCTCCTGCGGAATGGGATAATTTGAAGGACAACACACCCCAGAAAAAGCAGAAATCTCTGCACTCATAATCTGGGAAATCCAATCCTCATGGTCTCTGGGATACCGGAGGATTATTTTTGAAGGCGATAATCTCCTAGTGAACAACTGCCTCAATGATAAGTCCAAACCATACGAGCTTGGAAATCACAATTCACTTCAGTTATCTTCCGATTTCAACGGCGCGAGGGAAATACATGTACAGACATACTAGCCAAGAAGGTTTTGGAGTTACCGTTCAGTTGGTATTTATATGAACTCTGTCCTCATTTTCTTACTAACAATGTAATCATGGATACGATGATATAAATCAATAAATTAGCCGTTAAAAAAAAAAGAAGCCTTTCAATTTTTGTTTCGGACTACACCAATCCGACCCTAAGTTATTCATGTTTATTATTTTGACAGTTGTAAATTATATTTACACGAAGCAAATGCGTAATAAGATAAGGATTATGACGTCTTTTGTGTTCCTGATCGTGAAAAAATGGCATGACATGGAGAATAGACTTATTTGATCATAGACTATTCTTACGTATTATTTGGTTCTAACTAACAACAGTAGAAATGCAAGAAATTAGATTTATAAAAAAACAAAACTAAAGAATAGAGAGAAATAAAATGCAGCTAAAAAAAAAGAATAAATGATAGCGTAAGAACTGATTTTTACATAATTAGACACAAAATTTACAGAAAATATATATCATCATACTATGTATCCTACTAATTTGAATATTAAAAATAATTATTTAACTGATTTTTTTAAATGAAATCATATTAAATAACTTCATACAAGTTCATTTTAATATTCCATTAAAATCAAATAGATTATAATAATTTAAATTTCAAGTTCACTTTAAATTTTTATTACTTGTAGAAATATATCTTTAACAAATAATTAGTTATAAATATTAGTTTAAAATAAAACAGCCATATTTTTTTGAATTTATAATGATTAACTTGGTTTGAATTTGTAAATATATATGTTCCTTTCTTCTTTAAACTTAATAAGAAATATTATGTTTTATAAATCTTTAAAGGAAAAAATGGAGAGGAATTATGTGGGGCTATATGTAAACTATTACTTATAAATAATGCCAACAAAAACTAATGTTTTCGTTGTTCATTTCTTTTTTCGTTAATTTTTATGTATTTTATAGATTAAGAAATTGAAAATTTTCCTGTCAAAGAGCGTTGAAGACCTTTTTTACTCTTTGAGAAAACAGTTTTTGAAATTTTGATTTAAAATTTTTAAATAAATGAGAACACAATCTTTTTCCTTTATGAAATATGTGTGTGTTTATCATGGTTTATTTTGATGCATGATTCTATGTTTATCATGGTTTATTTTATATTCTATAATATTTGTTTCATCATTTAGAATGATTTTAAATATTGTCTTACGAATATTTTTGGTTCTGAGAGTTATATAATCGCTGAGATACTTGTAACGATTTCACATTCACCTTGATAATTGTTTTAGTGTAGGAGAAAAAGAAAAACATGCTTTCTGAGTTCAAGAAATGGTGTTTATGGAATATCGACATCACATATTGATTTCTATTAATAGGGTATTAATGATTATTTCTCTCACTGAAGGATGTATTTACCTATATATAGAGGTCTTTTTCGTGGTTTACAATTAGACACAAGAGTTGAACCAACTTGTGTTATTAAGGTTTCCCAAAAGTTCTGATAAAAAAAAGCTGGAAAACTATGACAAGAACTGACTAAACAATGACAAGTTTGTTGTGAATTAAGCCCTATTGCAACTAGAAAAAAGTCGAACGCTAGTGAAAAAACAAAGTGAATTGAAATATTCGTTTATGATTATGTGATTAATTAAATATAAACTCTAAGACCTTGTATTATAAGCCTTCAAGATTTTTAATCCTATTTGGTGAAGAAGAAATTTTCCTAAACCTAATAAAAAGCTGTACCATTTTTTTGGGGTCAATTACTAAACTATACCAAAATAATCTTCGTACCTATTAACACTTATCAGAAAACAGAATTATGTGTTAAGAAAAAAATTATTAGTATACTCTTCATACTTATTATATAATATCAATATTTTTTAAAAATTACTAAAATACTCTTCATACCTATTATACATAAGAAAAAAATTGAATTACAGATCTAGCATTACTGATTTAGTTTATAGAGAAAATTTTTTGAGTTATTTACATAATTGCCACTATTAAATTGTTAGATTAAAATATTGTTTTATTTTAATATTAGTTTGATGATATTGTAGATTTATTCTCAGACTTTAGGTTTTATGTTGTATTGTAGAATTATTTTGTATTTTTTGTTCTCTTTGTTGTAGATTTATTTGAGTTAGCATGGATCGGGTGTAGTAGACTTACAGACCTTTTGATTTTCTGAGAAATCCTGCTACGCTGTTGATTTTTTGGTAGATTATTCGAAGAGTCCATAGACTTATTTTTTTTCTGGACTTTGGTTACAGTATATTTGTCTACCCAAATCAGTGAGAGTATTATTGTGCATTTTTTTTTGGAGTAGATATGTTTTGATGATTTTGTAGATTTATTTTCTTTGTTGTAGATATATTGAGTTAGCACGAATCAGATGTAGTAGACTTATAGACTTTTTGATTTTCAGAGAAATTCAGCTACATTGTAGATTATTCTGGTAGATTTATTTAAAGACTCAATAGACTTATTCAGTTTCTGGACTTTGGTAGCGGTGGATTTGTCTACTCAAATTTAGTTTCATAATGTTATTTTTCCCGAGAGTATTGTTGCAGATTTATTTATTTTGGAATAGATTTTTTTTTAAAATATATTGTAGATTTGTTCTCGGATTTTAGGTTCTATGCGGTATTTTAAATTTATTTTGTTGATTTTTTTCTTTGTTCTAGATTTATTCTGTTAGAATGGATCGGATGTAGTGGACTTATTGGCCTTTCGATTTTCCTAGAAATCCAGCTACAAAGTAGATATTTCTGGTATATTTATTAAAGACTCTGAGACTTATAACTTTTCTGGACTTTGTATACGGTAGATTTTTCACCAAAAGTATTGTTGTAGATTTATTTATTTTTGAGTAGATTTGTTTTGATGATATTCTAGATTTGTTCTCGGACTTTCGGTTTTATGTGGTATAGTATATTCAATTTGTAGGTTTATTTTTGTTGTTGTAAATAGGAGTTAGTACGGATCGTATGCAGTAGAATTATAGACCTTTCGATTTTTAGAGAAATCTAGCTACACTGTGTATATTTGTGGTAGATTTATTCGAAGACTCTATTGACTTATTTTTTTTGGACTTTGGTTACAGTATATTTTTCTTTCAAAATTTTGTTTCATAGTGTTATTTTCACTGAGAGTATTGTTGTATATTATTTATTTTGTAGTAGATTTGTTTTAATGATATTGTAAATTTGTTATTGTTCTTTAGGTTTTATGTGGTATAGTAGAGTTTGTCATGTCCCTCACACCTTTATGTGTTTAATGCCGCCGCTTGCCTAATCCTCTTCACCTACCATCTTATAGGAATATAAGCCACAATTTCTTTCTCTTTCTCGATTTCCTTCCCAATTTAGTTTAATCTCTGGCCTTCTTTTATGCAGAGCCGTGCCTAGTGCACATTGAGAAAGACTTTTGCCACAGGTCCCTACAATATATGTCAAATTCAAGGCCCCCATTTTCAGAAGCATATTGTGTCAGAGTGGTTTTCACAAATGGATTTGTTATTAAAAGCTTCAGTTCAAGCCAAATTTACCTCACATTGGCTTTTTTTATAGGATTTAGAAAAAGAAAAATTGTGGATCTAAAACAGACTAGGATAGTATTTATTTGTAATGATAGTAGATTTAGTTGTAATGATAGTATATTTACTTTTAAAGATGGTAGATTTATTTGCAATAATTGTAAATTTATTACGAAGGATATTATATATATATATAATGATCGGATATTAACTTTTGATAATTGTAGATTTATTGTTAATGATTGTAGATTTTTTTTAGTCGCTATAGAGCCATGTTGATGCCCACCAATCTCAAAGTACTATTGAATTTTTTTTTCATGTTGTTAATTTGACGGAAAAGAGTTGTATATGTCGTATGTTCGAGATGGATAAATTACTGTGTGTCCACGCTATTGCAGCAATGGAAGCAAGAAATATGTCAAGAATACGAAAATTTCATCTATACTACAGCATAAGATACCTTTGTAATGCATACTGGTTATATATAATCCTCAGTGATAGAGCATTATATGTGCCAGTAGATATGCTTACCTCCAATTACTCGACAACCTCCATGTAGACTAAAAAAATTGAGATAGAAGTCCATAATGGAGATGGCATTGATGAAGAAACACCCACAAAAACCCATCTCGTTCTCTAAATATGGTGAATTTGGTCACAGTTGTAGGTCATTGAAAGATTGTATATACCAGTATTATAACGTAATATGTTTTAGTTAGCAGAACAAATACTAGTTGTCAAGAATAAGTCTATTTTAATTTAATACAAGTCTACCACCATATTCGTAATAACTATACCGACAATAAAACCACTTTCATATAGTCTACCACAAAAACTCAAATAAGTCTTACCTCCATATATAAGTCTACCACCAAAATTCAAATAAATCTACTGTCAATTAAACCACTTTCATATATAAGTCTACCGCCATGTTTCGTATAAATATATCACTATATTCCAAAGTGTCTATCACCTTATTCCAAATAAATCTACTGTCAATTATACCACTTTAAACAGCCATATTCTAAATAAGTGTACTACCATATTCGTAATAAGTCTATACATAATTAAACATAAAACCATAGATAAATCGACCACCATATCAATAACATAAACCTAAATCATAAATAATGCACAATTTTTATCAATTATTGTATGGCATTACATGTTAATCGGTGTTACAAAATAGGTTACAAGTATATAAACACCTTCAAAAATATATCCTACATAGTCAAAACTCTGTCAATCCGAATACTTATTTATGTGAATCGGTCAAAAGTACCAAACGGTCTGGATGGTTACTTCGAGGCAATGGATTAGACATTTGGTAGTAACTATCAGGGAGTTCATCAAATATTTCAACAGCTAGCTTCAATCAGATATGCGGCATGGTCTTATTGGGTAGATCTTTGAAAGTACAGCCTAATGCAAGACACTCAAGAAACTTAACTATATAAACACCACAGTCTCCACTCTGAACTGAGGAATATATTTTTTCATGTAGATTGTGAACTGTTTGAGAGAGATATTGTCTTTTCTCCCCGGATTTGCAACAGATCTAATCATTCTAGCGTATGGCTTGACCTCTTCAATGATTCTCTTATCATCATATGCGCTTACGATGCAATCATATACATCTATGTGGCGCCTCACCAAATTAACATGAAGAGCAATGCAATCTCTATTAGCAATACAATGCAAAAAGTAGAGATGATCAACATCATCCAACCACCTTTTGTTTGTAATCGTGAACTGTGGGTATAACCGTTAATAACGTCTATATATGACTCGCAGAACAAAAAGCTCTTTAGATTGATGGTAAAATGCTTCTAATGCAGAAAGGCGTTGGTTCTCACAATGACCTTTTCCGAAATATATGAGCGACAAAGGACACGTGCTGCAAAAGAAATTTAACTAAGTATGCCATATATGATATATAACCCTACCATTATCAGCAAATAAGTCTACGAATTAATTATGAAATAAGTCTATTACCATATAATAAATAAGGCTACCATAAGTCTACCACCACATATCAAATAAATCAACACTATCAAATAAGTTTACCACTATAAAAAAAGAAGTCTTTTACTACCACTATATTTCAAATAAGTCTACCAATATATATCAAATAAGTCTACCACTATATATTATATAAGTCTACCACTATATATCATAAAAGTCTACTTACATATTCACCCAACCATCCATATTCGCTTTCATTTTTTTGGCCATTTCGCCTTTGGAATCATCAGTCTTTTGTAGAAGTTACATGCTAGTTCACTGGATCAATATATGTCCGCCTGAAATAAAGAAATTATTTAATTGACACCATTTTCAATAACTAACAATCAAATACATGGAGATAAACTTACTCTTCTTCTTCAGTCTTCTCCAACAATTGAAAGAATTTTGTCAAATCAATGTTACCAAACAGATTGTACAATGCGTTGAAGGTTTAACTTCTTTCATGATGTGTTTCACAGTTGAATTTCTAATAAATGAGGACTTTTGAGTCTTCGACAAAACTTTGTCCCGCTTCACCAATGCATCCACATTTAAGGCACCCAAAATTGCATCTAACGCCATGTCAACGTTTTGGTGGTTCTCCCGCTCTATTGAGTTAGAAATTTCATAATAAGGCTTCACCATTGTTACATCAGCTTTTGAAACTTCGTCTGTGATGTCAACCAAGTCATCCTCATCCATAAGAGGGGCCAGCTTATTCTTCTTCTCCAGTTTCCAAGATCTCCCAACAGTTTTAATCGGCACACCACCATCTGTTTTTTGCTTCGTTAGAACCATTTATGACTGTTTCAATGAACAGTAGTAAGTGAAAACAAATCTACAATAAAGTGAAAAAAATTTACAACAAAGTAAAAAGAATCTAGAATCAAGTGAAAACAAATCTACAACCAAGTGAAAATAAATCTACAATCATCTAAAAACATCATCTCACAATAAAAAACCATAATGTGAAAACAAATCGACAGTAAAGGCACAACAAATCTATAATTAAGTCAAACAAATTCTATCATCATGTCAAAACAAATCTATAATGAATTCAAAGTAAATATACTTTAATCAAAAATAAATCTATCAGTTAGTTACTTTTCGACTTAAATTTGTATTTGTATGAAAACTCTACCATTTTCTAAAAACAAGTCCACTAAATGACACACACCAACCATATACAATTCGATTTTCATACCTCGGCAAAAAAAATCTTATGTGGATGCCGGAACAGGAATCAACGACAAATGAAACGTTCACGAAAACCTCAACGAACAGCAGAACTCCTGCTTATCTTCAAAATGGACGGAAATTCAACTAAACAAGTAACACTCATCGGAATAGTCTATTGTGGAGATTATGTTTTCCTTTTCGGCAACGAACCGATGAACGACGGAAAAATCGTAGAAGATGAAAAATTATGAACGATAAAAAGTGAAAGTGAAGGATAAAAATAAAACTAACTTTTTGTAAAAAAAAAAGAAATACATTTTTCTGGTTTTAGAAAATCAAAATGGTATATACTGTAATTTGATGATTAAATCATAGGATTTAAGTCATTTTCTTATGTTTTTTGTGTGTAGCAAAATTGTTGACATAGTATAGTAATAAAAATAAAATTATGGTGTATTCTAAGTAATTTCCATTTTTCTTTTTGCTTAAGTACGGTTCTATATCACATTAATTGTTATTTTGTTACCAGAAACAACAAAGTTCGAGACATATCTCTTTGGGATGAGCTTGTTAAAGCTGTGGAGAGCATGGAGTAAAGACTTCCGCTAGAAGAAAACACTGATGTTAAAGGGGATCATGTTTTAGATATATATATCAAAAGTGTAGAAGTTTTATTTTTATATTTTATCTTTTAGGTAATATCTAGTAATAAATTTTTCCAGCCGAAGTTTCTTGGTTGGTTTGAAAGAACCAATTTATATTTATTTAAATTGTATGTCGTCTCATTTACATTTTCGTATTTCTAATGATTTTCATAAAATCGAATTATCAAATTTTATTTTTTCTTAAGTGAACGAAATAGCTTGAAATAAATTGTTAAGCAAATAAGACAACACACGACTTAACGAAATAAGTGTATATGAATAATCTATTCATTATCAATTAATTTTAAGTAGAAGGTCCATATAACCTAATGTAAAGAAGACGAGCTTGCATCACACAGACACATGATATACATTGTATAATATAATATATGTACAACTGATTAACTGATACTTAATTCCAACGACAAGAACCAACGGTGCAATATAAAACCTGCGCCAGAGAGTTATGTTATGTATCTAAGGACCAGTACCAACCCTTAGTTATTAATTGATCATTAAGTTAGAGTAATTAAATATATGGGACGTAGTTGTTCGCTTCATTACCTCTTAATTAAAATGTTATTACGGAAGAAACAAAGTCAACGGACATCCAATTATGTCCTAATCATATCATTCTCCTCGCAACAAGGCGAATCATATCTTCCCTTGTGCGTAATCTATAACAGCCAGCCGGAAATCTGTACCAAATTACTTTAAAAATTACATAAATGATTAGAACAACAAAAACTATTTTAAATAATTAAATCTTTTGAAAAATATATTGAATTAGTGGAATGTGGACCTTTAAATTCAATGAATTTTATTTTTAAAATTCTTTGATTGAAATTCTAGGTACTAAAAGGTAATTAGTTATAATTTCATAATTCATTGAAATTATAACTAATTAAATTTTAGTACCTAAAATTTTGTAAGATGAGTCTAGGTAAATTACAAAGAACCTACAATCAACATTATTATAAAAATACATCCACGCAATTATTCATGTTCCAATTAGAATTTTAAAAAGAAACATGACAAAAAAATGTAAACTGTATTCTCTTTCTTTTAAAGAGAAATTCTAAAATAGACTAAGTAAAGTTTTTGTAGCAAAAATAACATAAAAGGATAAAATTCACAAAAAATAGTTTTCATTAGAGAATCAAAAGACAATTATATATTTACTTTCTATAATTTTAATTTGAATTAATTATAAAAAATTAAAAATATTAATAAAAATAATTTCAAAATATTTTATTTTTCAGAAAGAAATCCATTTTTTTCTTCATAATTTTGTTTTAATTTTTTTTCGAAAACTGATTTCATCATTTTTATGAAATGTATACTAATTTGTAGAAATGATTTACGTACTTTTAGCAATGAGTTTCTAAAACTTTAGTAAATATTTTAAAATGCTTTTACCATACAGTGATTTTAAATTGCTAGAAAGATGGTTATAGATATGTTAAAATGATAATATAAAATGTTTGAAATACTAAAAAGATGTTTTTAAAATTTCAAGAATGATATACTAATTTTAGAAATAAATTATATATCGTTAGGAAATATTCCTCACTTAAGTAAATATTTAAAAATAGTTTTGACATACATAAAATGGTTTTAAAATTTTAAAAATATGACTTTAAATAAGTGAAAACGGTATATTGAATATATATGAAATATTTGGAAAACTAAATATATATTTCTAAAATTTTAGAAAATATATACTTATTTATAGGAAGAGTAGACTAAGTTTTAGAAATGATTTACATATTTTTATTTTGTTAAAAATAGGTTTAATCTATAAAGTGGCTTTAAATGTTTTAAAATATTATTATAAATATGTTGAAACGATATATTTAAAATAAATATGAAATATTTAGAAGATTAAAAAGATGTTATTAAAATTGTAGGAAGAGTATACTAATTTTTAGGAATGATTTACATATCTTTAAGAAAGAGTTTCTAAAAATTTTTTCTCAAAAATAATAATTTCGAAAAAATAATTTGAACAAAATTTGAACAAAAAAGTCTCCATAGTTTTTTAATTTATTGTTTTATATTGAATTATTATTTTTTCCTTATTAATTATTTTTATGAAATTTACTATTATATGTTATTTTTATGACGAAAACATGTTTTAGTGCTATTTGTTGAAGAGAATTGACCGTCTTTTAATATCTCAATCTTATTGTTAGAGATAATGAGAACAATTAATCGTATGTCTCCTGAAATTATATCCGCGCAGCACTTTGAACAAATAAATTAAATATCCCAAATTTTTTAAATACTTTTTACATTACAGCTAACATAAAAAGCAATTACTATTATATATAATGTCCCTCGAATGTTCCAAGGTCGGTCACTACGAATAAGACACAACAACCACTATAAATACAGGACTTTGAAGACAAGTAGGTTAACTAAAACATCCTTAATTTCTAAACCTACGCACTCTACAAAAGATACATCAAAAAGAGTAAAAGACTTGCCTATCTCTCTTTTTCTTCAAGGACAAATAAAGAAGAACATGGCAGTAACCAAGAAGAAGAAGACATCATTGACATCTCTGTTTTTAGGATGTTACAGGACAAAGAACACGAGTAGATACGAAGAAGACGAGAAGGAACACGCAATGAAAATAAAAACGTGTCCTGCGTTCAAGAGGCTGTCTTTATCGGACATAAGTGATCCAAGCTCGCCTATGTCCGTCATGGATGATTTGTCAAACTCTTTCACATCTCAAAAGCTACGTTCGTTCACCTTGTCTGAGCTGAGAGTGATTACGCATAATTTCTCAAGAAGTAACATGTTGGGAGAAGGAGGATTTGGGCCGGTTTACAAAGGGTTCGTTGACGATAAGGTTAAACCGGGTTTAGAAGCCCAACCGGTTGCTGTTAAGGCACTTGATCTTTATGGTCATCAAGGCCATAGAGAATGGCTGGTAACATATCTTTATCTCTCTATTTCAATATGTTTATTTTTAGATTCATGACTTTTCCAAGAAAAGTCATGAATATTTTAAAATGGTGCTGATTATCTATACTTGTTTTAAATTAATATTATTTCTTGTTAAGTATTCTCCATCAGAACCAGTCTTTCGATAACTATTCTTTAAAGCATACGCAATATATGGACAGCGTTTTTGAAAATGTTTATTTGTATTCTAATTTCAGTTAGATTTTTCTAAAATTATCTTTAGTTTTTGTTTCAGTAAGGAACAAATAATACATATAAAAAAACAACTCAGAGGTTCTTTTTGGCCATATAATAGTGTTACAGTATTTTAGTAAATAGATTTTTGTAAATTTTCTTTCATAAAATTTTATTTATTTTATATATAAATCAACGTTTAACTGATGTACATTGTTTTGTTTAATTTGAAGGCGGAGATAATATTTTTGGGACAGCTAAGTAACAAACATCTTGTGAAGCTGATAGGATTTTGTTGTGAAGAAGAGCAAAGAGTTCTTGTTTATGAGTACATGCCTCGAGGTAGCTTGGAGAATCAGCTCTTTAGAAGTATGTCCCTCATCTATATTAACTTGGTAAAATTGTTATTCAATTTTCTTAAACCGATATTTAAACAAAAACTGAAACTCGGTTAATATATATGAGGTAAAAGTTAATCCGGGTTTCAATTTTTGTTTAAACCTTAAGGAACATTTAAACAAATCTTTCATGACAACCAGAAAAATGAGTAATTAACACCACTAGATGACCATATATTTTGTTATTTATTTGCAACATCAACTGATGGTATAGTATATATGTTGGCTCATTTAACACACGTTTTTTCTTCTAAAATATAGATTTTGTGCATTTGAAAAACAAATATCATCTTAATATATAAAACACAAAGAGTCAACCATATTATGATTAATAAAATTAATAAAATAAAATTGAGTAAAATAGAATTAAGTGGAATAGAAAAACAAATTACTCACTCATCCCTTCTATTCCTCTAAAGAAAAATAGAGGTAATATTTTTTTCTAAATTTTGTTTATAATTGCAGTGGGATTAGTTGAATTCATTTATTACATTTTTCAACTTAATTAGTTAATTTTTTAACTATTCAATTCCTCTAATTACTATTTAATTTAAATAATAAAAGTTTAGAAAAAAGTTTAGTTCTAACAAATTTTATTTTTCTAAACATACAACTATTTAGACACATCACGTTTTACTTTTTCCAATTTTGGCTCTACATTTTATTATCGACCAAGCAAGGCAAAACAGAGATTGAGAAGCTATACCTGCTTCACATTAATTTTGTCAACTTTCAATTTACTTTATCATTTACACAAATTTAATAATTTATATACAATATCTAATTTTTTAAAAATTTTTTGACAATATTTCAAATGTAACAGGAAATAGTGTAGCAATGGCATGGGGAATAAGGATGAAGATAGCCCTTGGAGCCGCTAAAGGTTTAGCTTTTCTCCATGAAGCAGAGAAACCTGTAATCTACAGAGACTTCAAGACCTCCAACATATTGTTAGACTCCGTGAGTTTTTTTATTCTCTACTCTCATTTCTTGTAAACCCTAAAAAATTAAATTCCTAATTTAATTCATTTTGCGAATTTCGCAGAACTATAACGCGAAATTATCAGATTTTGGTCTAGCCAAAGATGGACCTGAAGGAGAACATACACATGTAACAACTCGAGTGATGGGAACACAAGGTTATGCTGCACCCGAATATATAATGACTGGTAACATTTTTGTATGGATTTAAGAATTTATTTTTACCCTATTACCGATACGCTTTGAGATTTTGTCTTAATGGTTTACCGTTTACTTATGTTCTAGGTCACTTGACGACAATGAATGATGTCTACAGTTTTGGAGTCGTTTTGTTAGAACTGATAACAGGGAAACGATCAATGGACAATACTCGGGCACGAAGGGAACAAAGCCTTGTGGAATGGGCACGTCCCATGTTGAAGGACCAAAGAAAGCTAGAGCGGATAATCGATCCGAGGCTCGAATGTCAGTACAAAACTGAGGCAGCTCAGACAGCTTCTGCCTTAGCCTTCAAGTGTCTAAGCCAAAATCCCAAGTATAGACCAACAATGTCTGACGTAGTAAAGGTCTTGGAGTCTATCCAAGAAGTTGAGTCAAGTGAGCGTAATAGTAACAACAAAGAAGCAAAGAAGTTTATAGATAGAAAAAACTGTATGCATCACCGTAAAGGCCAAAGACGAGTAAATATCGCTTATTCAGATTCTCTCCTTTATAAGGAATCAACGGCGAAGCAAAACAATGATGTTTGAAATACATTGATACTCTATTTATGCACTTCGTATCTTAAGTCCTATGAGCCTTCTTCCATAAATTTTAAGTATGGAAAGGTGATGATTTTATGTATCCTAGTTATATACTATTAAGAAATACTTTGTACACAAGATTCATGTACAAGTAATAATAAATAATGATTATTAATAAAGATTTTAAATTCGACCCGTAAACTGAGCCAGATTATCTTTCGGATCACCGAGTTATCTGGTCAATCCAAACTGTCAGGATTGTTTCCCAGAGATCCAAGAAAACCCTAACCCATTTAGCAAGAAAACTTATCATTCAGCCGCGTTGTATGATATATTTTGAATCAAATTTAAACCCCAAAACAAAAAGATATCAAGAATCATTGATTGATCTAGAATAAGAAAAGTTCAAATTGCTTAAGTGCATTACCACTTGCATTTGTATCCCTACTCCAATAAGCAAATACATAGGGTTTAGCATCAGCTTTCTCTAATATTCCTGGGCAACGGATCTTCTCATATATTACAATCTGCCAAAACCATTGCAGACAAGATTCGTTATGAGACAAAAGAGAAACGATCAGCGAAAAGAGAAACGATCGGTAAAATCAATTCCAAATAATACCAAAATTTGTAAGGAAATTCCCGACTCCCCAATCGAGCTAATGCCACAGGCAGTTTGCTTTTTAGAATTTCGGTTGGAGGGATATGGATGTTTTCGTAGGCCTGATTTGTGCAGTACAAATCAATGACCAGATAGATGAGAGGTTGCGGGTTTTATAGTGATCCGTTCAAGCTACTTTTTGTTAGAGACACACTTCGCACCTTCCAGTACGCCCGTCTGAGATAAGTCTTCGGTCCAGAATAAGAGATTTGAGATAAAGAAATACGGAAGAAAGGAAGACTTCTAGATTTTTCGAAGGGAAAAGGAAGATTTCCGAGTCCATTGGGAAAAAGGAAGACTTCCAAATCGGCCAAAAGAAAAGAGGAAGATTTCTGGATCACTGAGAGAGAAAGAGGAAAAGAAGATCTGACGATATCGAAAAGATTATGAATGATTAGTAAGTATAAATAGTAGAGAAGGTCCTTCGGAGTAGGGCATTGATCATTGGCAAAGAGAGCTGAGAGAGAATTGTACTAAACTCCGAGCTCGTTGTCATAAGAACAGATCGGCGCACATCGACGATTTGGAAATAAACTGTTATTACATCTTTTAACTTCCACCTAATAAAGAATTCCTTCCTAAATCCACAAATTACATTCGTTGAGTTAATCTCGCTAGGTTCCACTTCAACACTTTTGGTAAAAAGATTCATAACACAGATATAATTTTGTGTAAGGTACCTCGGCATTTGCTCTTGTAGTTTGAGAGTTATGACTATATATTACAGGATTGTTCTGCGCAACATGCATATGTAACCAACCAATTGAGTTGTGTCTTTTTGTTCGGAAAAGGAGGTCCGTTTCACCCAAAAAAATGTAGAAGACTCTTATAACACATGTAACAAACTACTAGAAGAATAGTCAATTTAAGACACGAGATTATAAGGAAACATGACTTTCAAGTCGTCAAAGTGAAACCTACCAGAAAAAAAACTGAGTTATTCTTCATCGCCAAGTGGCTAAGGTGAGAGTTTTTTGATCTGTGGATTCATATTATGCAATGATTTAATTCTGTGAGCATGTATGATGAGTTGATGAGTTAGTTAGTGTTGAGTGGAATGATGAGTCATAATTAATAAAATAGTAATGTTAGAAGAAAATGTTGTTAAATTATATTAAGATGAAATGTTTGATAGTGGTTATTTTTTTGTGTGATGTCGGACTGAGGACGAGGATAGGATAATCCCACGAAACTTATGATGTTAATTACTATAGGTTTCAATTGGCAAATAATGTGAATACATTTTTTTTATTTTTTTTGTAAAGAGTTCCAAACATCAATAAACAAAATTTATGTGGTATTTTGCTATGATTTATTACGGATATGCACCACCAAATATGGTCACACTATATGCCATGTTGATATGCAGCATTTTAATCTAATATAACTACTGTAAGTGGACAACAAATATAGTAGTCATGCAGGGATCGAATCCAGAAAGACCATGAGTTACACTATGATTTTATGAGATTTAAATTAAGTTAGATTTTATGAGATTTAAATTAAGCTAAGTTGAATGAAATTTTGTGAGAGTAATGTAACAAACAAAAATAAACAATATTGATCTAAAAAAATTAAACGAAAATGCTAGGTCAAAGATAATTCACAGGAATTTAGAATCACAAACAAGACAATCAAACAAGAAAATCATTAAGCGCGTTCTACAACTCAAATTACCAATTTATCAATTACTATGTCTAAAAGCCTATGATTATAAAATGTCGTTTGAATTCAAGAAGTTAAACATGCATTAAGATTGAGTTTGATATGTTCACAAAAACGCCTTAACTTCATCTTTCATTGGCTAAAGACCTTTTACTCATCTATGTTCTTTAAAGTTTTAAAACAATCACTCTTGGTGTGTTAAACAACCTAGTATCAGAAACTAAGTAGCTAATCAAGTTTCAGCATTAAGATCAACAATAGATGAAGGACCAGAACATATATCCCTATTCTAACAATTCTGAGTTAGCAATTCATGAATTCTATTGAAACCCTAAATCTAACTATGAATCTATTTACACATAATTGCAGAGAATAAACAATGATATATGAGAGAAAACATAATATAATTCAGAAGATAAAAGATAGGATTTAGAAATCTTTTCTAAAATGTTCAAAAGACATTCAAAGATCTTCATCCAAACGGCTCACAAATGCTAAAATTGATAAAACATCTGAGTAAAAATTGGTTATGCTCAAAAGAGCTGTAGAATAACATATATACATGTGTAAAGCCGGCTTGGATGAGATCTTGGGAAGATTGTGTCAAATTTAGGTAAAATAGAAAATGTCATTTTTTATCTCGTCATGTCCAGAGTGAGTGCTCCAAAGTGGAGCGACTGCTCTGTTGCGCTTAGGAGATTCCTATGTTTTGCTTGGACTGACTGCTTCAGAATGGAGTGACCGCTCCAGGCATCAATTTGTCTTCTTTTTTTTCCAAAATTTCGACCATGTTTGTTCCAAAAGTTCCCATCTTCATTCTATGCTTCTTTTGACCTATAAAGACTCAAAAGTAACTGAAAAGACTCGATAAAGACTCGGAAAAACTGTTAGTATGCGTCACAAATTCAACACATCAACTCTCCCTGGACTTAGACTTTCGTTTGTCCTAAAAAACACAAATCCTTGCACAAGAAAGAGGTTTAAAAACATGGGAACTCTCATATTGTTTAGAACGTCATCATGACCACCACCCTTGTAAGCCACATCAAACAACATCAACCTTAGTTCATTAGGTGTGAAGCAAGCCTCGGGAGAGTCCATATGCAGGAGGGACGTCCCATAGCATTTGAGAGCTGCAAACAGCACAATACAGAAATGAGGTACACCATCCATGAGAAGGAGATGATGGCGGTGATTCATTTTTTGCGAGTATGACGACATTATCTCTTGATGTCTCCATTCAAATTCAAGAAAGAAAATGTGCCCAGGAATTACTTCCGGAGTCAGAAGAAGTTGTCACCCAAACAGCCTCAATGGCAAGACTGCTTGGTCGAATTCGACTACACCTTGGAGTTTAAACCCGGGAAGACAACTTCGTAGCCAATGCACTGAGTCGAAAGGAAGTACTTGCGGTAATGAGTCAAGCCGAGGGTATAATTGTGGCTCGAATCCGAGAGGGACTCGTCCATGACTCCACTACCAAAGAGTTGGCGAAGCTGCCTTTAAAGGGTAAGACTACCCAGTTATGTTTAGATTATGTTCTACTCTACACGAACGGAAGACGTTTATATGTCCCAAAGTATGTGACCCTTTGAAGAGACATTATCCAAGAGTGCCATGACACCCAGTCGGCGGGACACCCTTGTCAGAAGCCAGAAATGACGCTTGTGGAGTGAGCCTACATCTGAACACATATACGAAATACCGTGGAATCTACGTCAAAACATATCTTGTGTGTTAACAAGATAAAACGGAGACCAAACAGCCAACATGATTATTAAAGCCACTACCCATACCAAAAGGTCCATGGGACTCAGTCTCACTGGATTTCATTAGTGAGTTGCCTAAGTCTTAGGTGTTCCTGTAAAAATCGGTGGTCGTTGACTGATTCTCCAAGTATGGGACTTTGTAGCATGCCCAAGAGACTCCACATTCAGGGAAGCTGCTAGAGCGTTGTTCAGGAAAATGGTCAAATTGTTGGGGCTACCAAAGAATATAGTAAGCGTTAGGGATCCTCGATTTCTGGGAGATTTTGGTCGGAGATGGGGCTAAGTTTCTCAACAAGTTTCCACCAACAGATTGACGGCCAGACGAAAGAAGGGAACTCTCTGCTAAAATATTACCTTCGACACTTTGTGAGTGCCAATCAGTGGGACTAGGCGAAGTTGCTTGATATTTTGTAGTTTTTCTACAACCTACAGCGAAGTGAGTCAACATGTATGAGTGCCTTTAAACTGGCGACAGGTCAACAACTAAAAACGCCCCAAACCTGGGCCACATCCGACAACGAGACACATAGTCTAGGAGGGGTTAAAGTGGCCAAGACATGGAAATGTCATGCGGATTTTGTTCGGGTATATTTGGAGAAGTCCCATAAACGTATGAAAAAGTGGGCTGATGAGAAGAGGCGATCATTGGAGTTCATGATTGGGGATAAATTCCTTGTGAAACTCCTTCCCCAAAAATACAAGGTGGTCCAGAGTCTACATAAGGGGTTGGTTGGAAAATACGAGGTTCCATTCGCGGTCAATGCCAAAGTGGACAAGGTATGATATAGACTTGATCTGCCCCAAACTTGAAGATTAATCGTATCTTCTAGATGAGCATGCTCAAGCCGTATCACCAAGACGACACATTTTAGGGACATGGTTAGTCGGCTTGAGCAGCGCCAATCATGACCAAGTCCTACGATAAGGACATCAAAGAGGTGCTCGGTCCGAGGTGGTCCGGAAACATGGTGTTCCTCGCTAGACATAGTTTCACATCAAATGGAAGGGACTACCCACGTCAGAGGTGACATGGGAACCGGAGGATGGACTTTGGAAATTCACGGACCAGATCATGGTATTTACGGTGTCGAGGGCACTGCCAAATTAGGTGGTGAAGAATGTCACGGTCCAGTCATGTCATCTCACATATGGGCCAAACTAGAAAGATTACCCATGACCCATCCTTTCTTTCCCCTTAATTATTGCTTTGTATTTTGGGTTGACCTTTGTAAGAGTTCTAGATGATTTGTTGCATTTATCAGGATCTTTGGGATATATATTAAGACTTGGTTAACAAATTTATATCCCTAAGAATTTGTCCAATCATCCAATCAATCCCTATAAATCAGCCTTTCAATAATGAGTATCTTATAATCAAAGTCATATCTTTGGTATTGCCTCATATACTAGAATAATCGTCACCATATATTCTTGGAGGTTTTCTTGTATAAATACGGGTAGAATCCCTCATTTGTAATCATCCAAAATATTTCTCAATATCAGAGAAATTTAGCATTCCTTACTCTTTTCCCTTTTTCTTTTACCTTTTCCAGCACAAATGGTCAGATTTATTGGAGAGTTAGGCTGCCTAATCTATTTGCTCGATACAAAGTAAGGCTAGGACCGTACGGTTTGATCACCCAAAGATCAAGTCCATCCAAAATAAGGCTAGGGCCGCATGGTTCAATTCATGCAACATATTATTAAATTTCTCATACTCACTACAATCCCTCCGAAAAGTGACCCCATTTTTCACACGTGTTACATCTAAGTGGTAACCACAAATAAGCCAAATCAACAACTATATCCACCTCCTTGAGTTTGAATTTGTGCACAAGAATCAGAGGTAAAAATATTTTTATTGAATAAATTACAAAGCCATTGCCTTATATACAAATTATATATTAGTTCTCTTCAATCTAACATGAAATATATGGGCTAAATATGGAGCAATACCCCCTCATCCTCTCTTCTTGTAGTGTGAAGGTTACGCACACCCAAATTGCGAAGAAAAAAGCAAATTCCTTCCGTCCAAGTGTCTTTGTGAAGTAAAAATCAGATTTATTATGTTTTACCCTTTTGTGAAATAGTGGAGTTTTTTAGCAATGAGTACAACTGATAAACTATCATAATGAAGAGGAATAGGAGTGATGTAATCTACACAAAGATCAGCCAAAATATCTATAGTCAAAAGAATTTTGGTAACCGTATCAGCCATTGCCTAATGTTCCGGTGCAGCAAATATAGTTTTGGATATATAGTAGAGAAATAGTAAGAGTAGTAAGTTTTTATTTTTTCTTAAATGGAAGAAAAATATATATTTTTTAAAAGATAGGGAACTTGTTTTTAAAAAAACAAAAACATATAAACATTAACCAACCTTCCAATATGGACATGAATTAAAACAATACTCTGTGTATGGTAGTTAATAGTAGTTATATGAGTGCGTGATTTTTCATTTGCTTAGACATGGATGTAATTATTGGCTTCATACAAAATCTAACATGAATAGCTAAATATTTTTTTTAAAAAAGGAGTAACCGATGTTGAACATCAAAAACAGGAAACATTAAAAGATTGCTTAATTAGTTTTAAAATTTTGAATCAACTTAAACAAAAAATGGAATATAGTAAAGCTGCATGCAGTCTCATGCACAACACTAAATATCATAATTAAAGAAAAGAAAGATATTGTCGTCAATCGGCAGTGACGATAAAGTTGGAGCTGAAACCCTTCCATGCTAAACTTAAGCATGTTTGATAATGGTCAAACGTAAAGCGGACGCTTTCCAGTAGCTTTACTGTTATCTCCCACTTCATCCGCCTCAGATATGGTGCTTGTGATGTTGGTGTCCACCGCACCGTTGCTAACACGGTCCTCAATGATCCGGGAAACGGTGATCGTTTGGCGGGAAGCTGTAAAATTGAAGGAAGTCACCTTCACTTGAAACTTACAGGTTCGTCTCACAATCCCGATGATGCATGGTGGAATTGATATGGCAGAGTCTGCATCATTCCCATGAATCTATAATGGGGGAAAAATGGTAAGAAAACGATTATGGCTATATACATGTAAATGCCCATGATTTAATATACCTCTTCCATTACATCTGGCGCTTGTCTCCCGACCAGCTTGACAGCTTCTTTGTCAAAGATAACGAATGTTGCTACAACACCGTTTGAATTAGTGACTGTAGTCTCCAAGTGATATCTTCAGTTTTTCGGAAAAATTGCAGTGAGAGAATAGATTTGGCTGACCAAATAGTTAAAAAAAAACAATGTTTGTGAGACAGTTTTTACTGGCAGATATTAAAAAAAAAATAGACGTGATTATACCGACATTATAGGGCTTCTTACATTTGGAATTTGAGCAGACCAGAGATGTCTCAGCCCTGTTCATTTTTGACCTACAGCTGGTACAGGAAATAAAGTTCCAGCCATAGTCTCCAACCACTTCCGTTATGGTTGCCACACAAACAAAGCTAGCCATCTAAATATATAATTACATGTTACTACTTATAAATCTTTTATAAAACAAATTCAAAGGTGGAGAACGTATACACACCTGTGGGCACTCATTTGATAAGAAGGCATGGATCTCATTAAAGGTAGCTGTCTCTGGTTTGGTGACACCAACTTGAGAGCTTTTTATAGCTATTGCATCCTCCCAAATTGAACCAAACCTTCATTAAAGTGATACGACTTAAGAGCATATACAGAACAAAAGTAATAAGAAAGTTTAGTCTAACAATAACACCACCAGAATGAAACAGATTGACCATAAGACATAATCATTTTTTAAAAAAGCAATTATGAAACAATTAGACCATCAGAATGAAACATAATGACCGTAAGACATAATCATTTCAAAAAAAGGAATTATGAAAACAACCATATTACCATCCAAGATATGATTCTGTTTGAGCGATGTCTTTGTCAAAAAACATGCGGGTGACGGCTGTTGAACTTAGCATTACGACCCTTGAAAACCATAATACCAAATAATTATGTCAGAATCCACTAAAGTACACGTACACAATAAAAAGGGTTTAATAGATTTAATTACCTCCCAAAGTCTGAGTTTCTTTGCAAACTCATTCCACCTACTTCGAAAGGTGGATGCAATATGCTTCCACAAGTAAACAGGAACAGTTTCGCCACTAAGACAACGGTAAATATATTAACTCTTAAGAAATAAACTATATCATAAACTGGTATACAATAAAAGGGTTGAACACGCTTACTCTTCTAACTGCACGTGAAGGAACACCATTTCCTTTGACCTCTTACCTCCAATGTTGGAGCATAACCATGTGGGGTTTGAGACTTCAAATCTTCTCCATTTAGTAAGCGTATATGACCTATCAAATCTGTTTAACCAAGGAAATTAAAAATTTTTTGCAAACAGTTAGAAATGGTATTGTCACGTGAATTAATGATCCAAGATATACTAAAGAGCCACCAGTATAGCATTAAATATGTATGACAATCTAACTCAATAAACTGATGATTTTCTTAACCATTTACCAACCTATTCCAAATTATCTAACCACTCGAGAGACTGCCAGATTCGTTTACGATTACAGAATAAATTTAGGATGTAATCTACTTACCGAATAGATCTGTATGCTTGTCTGCGATGTCACTAAATGCCTGGAAGCTCCTCAGTCGAAACGCATGTGCTTTAATTGGAGGAGGGCTATCTGTCTCCTCCACAAAAACAGTCTGATCCGTGAACAAAAGCATGTTCGGATGTGATGACACCTTGTCACTTCCTTTGCACGGCTCGATCATAAATTTGCTTAACTTATAAACCTTGTTGGCTTTCAGATTCTCCTTGAACCGGAATGCCCGGTTCACGGAGATGAGACCCTGCAGAGTGGAGGACTGTAGGGATATTAGATCTTCTTGGCCAGAGTAATAAAATACATAAATAGAATTCATAATAGCGTAAACAAACCTTCACGTCAATGAGTAGCACCTAAACTCCGATGAGTGTGTTTTCCTGTTTGAAATTGTGCGTCTCCCACGAATGAAGTAGCCGTACAAAGACTGTTTGCACGGGAAAAATCTCCTTGCAAATCATCAAACATTTTAGAGAACCCATATTGCAGTTGTTTGAAAGCTTTGAAAAAGTGAGATGAGAAGTAGCAAGAAGGCAGGGTATAAATGATACCTTCGTGGGAGCTCGATGGGCTCCAGAATTAAGTGCCTTAGTAGTGGCATTGAAGGCGGCAGGAGAACGTGTGTAGAGAGACAGAACGTAACGAAAATCTGAAGCTGCAAAGAGACAGACATTGAAGAGAAGGTTGAGCCGTGAGTAATAGAGAAGCCCACATGATAGGCTTGTTAATTGGTCCAGTTAACCGGCCCAGTTAAACGGTGCAATTAACCGACCCAATTAACCGGCCCAGATAGGACCGCCAGGAAAAGAAACCCAGAGTAAAAAAAATTATGTTAATAAAAGAAAAACAAAGTAAGACATACAAAAGGGTCCGAAAGCGAAAACCAAAAAACGAAATGAATACAGATTTTCAAATTTCCAAACCCGTTAGGCCCATTGTTTGCGAAGCCCAGTTTGGAAAGCCGATTTGGTGAACCAAGAAAAAATAAAAACCTTGGTATCAGAAAACAAAAAATTGGGCCTTTCGAAGAGTTTTTTTGGTTTTTTAAAAAAATTCAGAAAATATTAGTTTAGAAAACCGATTTAAAAATTACAAACCCATTGGGCCCAAGAAAACAAAAAAAACCCAAAACCCAAAAATTACAAATTGGGTTACCAAACCCAATTGGCCCATATATGAAAATTTGGTTTTAGGGTTAATTGGGCTTTTAACGTAGGCTTGAATGATGGCCCAATCAAATTTATCTGACAATTGCATACAGCCAGGCAAGCCCAGTCACGGTTATGTGACTTCCGCCTAATAAAAAAATTAGATCTTATAAAACAAACTATTTTGAACGGGCTTTTTAGAAAATTTAACCAAAAAAGCTCATTACCTTAACCGCAGTTCAAGTTATTTTGAACATCCTTCTTCACAAAACAATGGAAGTGCTAGTTTGAACACATTTTCTTTTCTTCCATTTTGAGAACAGCAGTTCAAGTTATTGTTTTATCAAATATATTATATTAAATAAAGATTAAATTAAAAGCATACAACTTAGACCGTAGTGACTTATCTTATTAGATTAATAAATACAGCTTTAAAATCAATCAAAATACATATTTATCATTAATGGTAATATATTATTCTATTGCTTAAATACATTGAATTTACTTGTCTTTAAATAAATGATTTTATTCACGAAGGTCATATAGAGTACATATATATGATTTTATCAGTAATATATTTAGCTTTCTCACATAGTTCCTAGTTTTTTTATAACATAAATTTCAATTTGAGCAAAAATTTTTGTATGATATTTAAATTTAGGGTTCCTCAAATATAAATATTGTATATTTGTTTTCTTGTAATCACTTGATATAAGCAAACTTATAAGATATATCAGAAAACTTAACATATGAAGTTTTATAACATGTAATACACAATCTTTAAGTGAACTAGATATATTTAGTAATGATTGAATCAAAAACTAAATACACATCTTTTTTTTCCGGAAAATATTGGTTTATGTCTATGATACTTTAAACATATCCGACATCTATAACATTTATTTTATCAAAATTATGTATCACAGTTTAATGGTTTCTCAATATACGAATTGTATGTAACTCTCAAATAAGTGTGTTATTTGCAAACTACCAACATGATTTCAACTTCACCCAGAAAAAAAAATTATAAACCGTTTCTAATTTCTAATTTTTAAGATAGTTTTTAAAAGAAATTCTACGGAAGCTTTGAATTTTTTAATAATTTAAGTTTTAAGTTTTTGATGTTGGAAAAAACTTAAATTCCCCATTATACTTTCATTCTAGATACTGTACGTAACACAATGATTTCTGGAATATGGTGGTGCATGTAAGAAGCATAAAAAATTAATTTCGCTACATATGTCGCCAAATAAAGTGTGCTTGAACTGGAGCAATTGGATGAAATGTGATTTATAAAAAAGTGATTTTCGGTACCATAAAAGTTAAGACAAAATATCGAAAAAGATCACGTGGAGACTGCAAGGGTACTTAAATAAGTAATTTAAGCCTCCAAAACCACGCGCCGGCCTTCGGATGAGTGTGGGCTCACATGCTGAGATAGTAAGTGAGACCACGGACATGAACGGTGGCGGTAAGGGCTTTACGTTGTAAATATATTGTAAATAACAAAAATTTTAATCAAATTCTTAGGGATGGGTGTTTAAGATTGTGAGCTCAATCAAGTAAAATTTTTAGTATGCCAAGTTTACTAGAGATGTTTACAATTTCTGTTTAATTATAAACTCTAATAACTACACAATAACTATCATATATAAATATTTTTAAAAAAAGCATTGAAGTTGGATTCAAAACAATAGAAAAAGAAAATACACATCCTTCTTCACAAAACGATAGAAGTGTTAGTTTGAACATATTTTCTTTTCTTCAATTTTGAGAACAGCAGTTCAAGTTATTGTTTTATTAAATATATTATAGTAAATAAAAATCAAATAAAAAGCATACAACTTAGACCGTAGGGAGTTATCTTATTAGGTTAATAAATACAGCTTTAAAACCAATCAAAATACATATTTGTTTTCTTGTAAGCACTTGATAATATCAAGATATGTTTTTTTATTTCAAATGTTTATACGAAAAATAATGATTACATTTAGATAAGCTTTAACTTCAACACCATAAATACTTTAAAATCGAACCAATCGACAATAGTATACGCCATTCTCAATATTTTGATTTTTGATTAATTTAATAAAACTTTGTGGATGGATTAATTTTTAACTCAAGAAGGGGGATGCGGAAATAGTACTTCAAGATGTATTACGTGGCCAAGGTCTTTTGTTCTTCTTAGAATCATTTGTTTTGGCACAAATAGTTTTGGTGAAAGTATAAAACTTAGTTGTACATTGAGATTTCCTTTGATAGTTTATTTATATCGCGTAAGCCTCGATAAAATGACATTTGTGGTTGAAAATAAAATAAAATAAAAATAAAATATCAATTTCTTCCATCAAAACAATATAACCACGACACATTTAAGCATTTTTAGGGAGTGAGACACAATGGGTCCATAAAGCATCGCTCTTCTTCAAATATTGCGTCTCGTTGGCAATTAGGTGAGGTCTGTCAGAAATATATTTGATGAGTGTATCATGACACATTTTTCCTTCTTGGACGAGATCTTGATAACACACATCAGTGACGGTTCCATTTCCAAATACAGCACCGATTATATCCAGCGCACACTTAGGAGTGATTTTAAGAAGACATGTATCCCATAGTAATTTTGCTTCAGCTTCCTCGACAGAGAAAGCAGGAACGGACGAATAAATCAAAGCTACAATAACGAATAGGGCAGTCATTTGTGCGGTAATTTTAGTCATATCTGCTAGAGCTTTAGAAATTTGAGATTTTTTCTAATGGTATGAAAAGAATGTTTTGAAATTATTTATATTTGTGATTCCAAAAATGAAGTTTTGAATGATATTTATAAGAGATTCGAAAACCCAAACATAACTATTAAAAAGCGATTCAAAACAAACGTAACTAATTAATGAAAATTAAAGTCATAGTAATAATAAAAATAGTCTTCATTTTTGTCTCTCTAAAATCTCTAGAAATTTAAGAAAACAAGGATGCTTCAACATTTTAAAAATATCGATAATATAAGCAAACTTATAAGATACTATCGGAAAACTTAACATAGAAATATTTATAACATGTAATACACAATTTTAAGTGAGCTAGATATATTTAGTAATGATTGAATCAAAAACTAAACACACATCTTTTTTTTCAGAAAATATTGGTTTTTTTCAATGATACTTTAAACATATCAGACATCTATAACATTTATTTTCTCAAAATTATGTATCACGGTTTAATGTTTTTGTCAATATACGAATTGTATGTAACTCTCAAATAAATGTGTTATTTGCAAACTACCAACATGATTTAAACTTCGCCCAGAAAAAAAATTATAAACCATTTCTAATTTCTAAATTTTTAAAATAGTTTTTAAAATAAATTCTACGGGAGCTTTGAATTTTTTTAAAATTTAAGTTTTAAGTTTTTGATGTTGGAAAAAACTTAACATTCCCTATTATACTTTCTTTCTAGATACTATACGTAACACAATGATTTCTGGAATATGATGGTGCATGTAAGAAGCATAAGAAATCAAGTTTGCTACATATGTCGCCAAATTAAGTGTGCTTGAACTGGAGCAATTGGATGAAATGTGATCTATAAGAAAGTGATTTTCGGTACCATAAAAGTTAAGACGAAACATCAAAAAAGATCACATGGAGATTGCAAGGGTCCTTTAATAAGTACTTCAAGCCTCGAAAACCACGCGCCAGCCTTCAGACGAGTGTGGGACCACATGCCGACATAGTAAGTGAGACCACGAACACGAACGGTGGCGGTCAGGGCTTTACGTTGAGCTAGTCTTCGATTGCCAAAACTGTTCCGAACTCAAAAAGGTTAGAACTGCTGCCACCGAATTCTATGGCTATGCTATTAACTGGTGGGATCAAGTGGTGACAAACAGGAGGAGAACAGGAGAAAGACCCATTGTTCTATGGGATGAGATGAAAGATCTCATGCGTAGACGCTTTGTTCTAAGCCATTACCACCGTGAGCTACACCAACGGCTTAGACGGTTACTCCAAGGAACTAAGAGCGTTGAGGAGTATTACCAAGAGATGATGGAGACCTTGATGATCAAGGTAGATGTTGATGATGATCCAGAAGCTACAATGGCTAGGTTCCTAAGTGGATTGAACCGAGACATACAAGATCGACTAGAAATGCAAGAGTATGACAGCATTGAGGAGATGTTGCACAAGGCCATTCTGGTCGAGCAACAAAACAAACAGAGGAGCAACCCAAGGCAGTCATATGGCTCTAGTTCAAAACCGGCCTACAACAAAGAAAGAGGCCAAGGTTACCAACCAAAGTTCGAACCCAAGCCGAAAGAAAACAACAAGGCCGTGAGCTACCCACAAGATTCAAAGGGCAAAACCAAAAACCCAAGGCCAAAGAACCGTGAGGTAACTTGTTTTAAATGCCATGGACGAGGTTATTATGCTAATGAATGTGTGAACAAGAAGACTATGTTGCTTCTTGACAATGGTGAGTTTGTAACGGATGATGAGGAGGAAGCTGAAGCAGAAACGACCGATAAGGAGTTCGAGCACGAACCGGCCAGGGGTGAACTACTCGTTACCATGAGGGCCTTAAAGGTTCAAGCTAAAGCTGAGGAGAACGAGCAAAGAGAAAACCTATTTCACACACGTTGTATAGTACAAGGCAAAGTGTGCAGCCTAATCATAGACGGGGGCAGTTGTACAAACGTGGCCAGCCAAGTTATGGTGAAGAAGCTAAGGTTGAAAACTACCAAACACCCTAAGCCGTACCAGCTACAATGGCTAAACGAGCATGGAGAAATGCGGGTCAATTGCCAAGTCAAGGTACCCTTGTCTATTGGAAAGTATGAGGATGAAGTTTTATGTGATTTGTGCTGCCTATGGAGGCCGGCCACATACTTTTAGAGAGGCCATGGCAGTATGACCGAGGAGTTGTGCATGATGGGCAAACTAACAAGAACACCTTTGAGTTCAAAGGCAAGAAGATCACTCTCCTTCCTTTAACACCCGCTGAGGTATACCAAGATCAAAAGCATCTAAGCAAAAAGGAGAACAAGGAAAGCACAACTGACGCCAAGGTGAACTATAGCCAAGCCCAACCTCACGCAATAGAAGAAAAAAAAGTTAAAACTTCCAATTTCTTTGCTAAAGCTTGTGATATCAAGAGAGTCATGTTTACTCAACAACCAATGGTTTTAATGATTTACAAAGAATCTTTACTAAACAAGTCTGACTTTGAGCCGGAGTTCCCGAGCAAGATATCAGCTCTCTTACAGGAATATGAGGATGTGTTTCCGGAGGAAAACCCAAGTGGTTTACCTCCTATAAGAGGAATTGAGCACCAAATCGATTTTGTGCCCGAAGAAACACTACCTAACCGGCCAGCTTATAGGACCAACCCCGTGGAGACCAAGGAGCTCCAAAATCAAATTGATGAACTAATGAGCAAAGGATACATCAAAGAAAGCATGAGCCCATGCGCCATACCAGTTCTATTGGTACCAAAGAAAGACGGTAGCTGGAGGATGTGTGTTGATTGCCGAGCCATCAACAACATAACAATTAAGTACCGCCATCCCATTCCACGTTTAGATGACATGCTTGATGAATTACATGGTTCTAGTATCTTTTCTAAGATAGATCTTAAGATGAATGGAAAACCGCTTTTAAAACCAAACATGAGTTATATGAATGGCTTGTTATGCCTTTTGGATTAACTAATGCACCAAGTACGTTTATGAGACTAATGAATCATGTGCTTAGATATTTCATAGGCGTTTTTGTTGTGGTTTACTTTGATGACATCTTAGTTTATAGCAAGAACCTAGATGATCATGTGGAGCATTTAAAAAGCATGTTAGAAGTCTTAAGAAAGGAAAAACTCTATGCTAACTTCAAGAAATGCACTTTTTGTACGGATAATCTAGTTTTTCTAGGTTTTGTTGTTGGTGCAGATAGAGTTAAGGTGGACCAAAAGAAGGTCAAAGCAATTCAAGAATGGCCAAGTCCCAAAACCGTCGGAGAAGTGAGAAGCTTTCACGGCCTAGCCGGTTTCTACCGAAGGTTTGTCAAGGACTTTAGCACAATAGCCGCACCACTCACCGAGGTGATCAAGAAGGACGTTGGCTTCAAATGAGGAGAAGCTCAAGAAACCGCGTTCCAAACACTAAAAGGGAAGTTGACCAATGCACCTCTTCTTTCACTTCCTGATTTCCTTAAAACATTTGAAATGGAATGTGATGCCTCAGGAGTGGTATTAGTGCTGTTTTAATAAAGCTACTTGGTTTTGAACACATAAAAGGTCTGTATGCCCATGATCTTGATTTTAAGGACGTGTTCAAATCTTGTGAAAAATTTTCTTTTGGGAAGTATTTTAGGCAAGACGGATTTCTATTCTTTAAAAATCGTTTGTGTGTGCCTCACTGTTCTCTACGAGATTTGTTCCTCAAGGAAGCCCATGGAGGTGGTCTAATGGGACACTTTGGTGTCGCCAAGACTTTGAGCATTTTGCAAGAATACTTCTACTGGCCACACCTAAGGAAAGACGTAGAAAGGCTTTGCAACCGATGCACAACGTGTAAGCAATCTAAGTCTAAAATGCAAGCCCAAGGTCTGTACACTCCTCTCCCTATTCCTAGTGAACCATGGACTCACATATCTATGGATTTTGTACTCGGATTGCCTAGGACTAGAAAAGGAAAGGATTCAATCTTTGTCGTGGTAGATAGGTTCTCTAAAATGGCTCATTTTATACCATGTCATAAGACTGATGATGCAACCTTAGTAGCTGATTTGTTCTTTAGGGAAGTAGTTCGTTTGCATGGAATCCCTAGGACAATAGTTTCTGACCGAGACACCAAGTTCTTAAGTCACTTTTGGAAAACGTTGTGGTCTAAGCTAGGAACTAAGCTATTGTTTTCAACAACTTGTCACCCACAAACTGATGGGCAAACTGAGGTAGTCAATAGGTCCTTATCAACACTCTTGCGTGTTATTATCAAGAAAAATATTAGGACTTGGGAAGATTGTTTGCCTCATGTGGAATTTGCTTATAACCATGCTAGACATTCGACCACTAAGTTTTCACCGTTTGAGTTGGTATATGGTTTTAGTCCTTTGACTCCTTTGGATTTAATGCCTTTACCTTTGAGTGAAAGAACTAGTCTTGACGGCAAGAAGAAAGCTGAATTGGGAAAGGAACTACATCATGTGGAGCAAAAGACGGTCCAATACCAAAAACAAGCAAACAAAGGACGAAAGGAGAAGCTGTTCGAACCGGGCGATCTTGTTTGGATTCACCTAAGGAAGGACCGGTTCCCAAATGAAAGGAAGTCCAAACTACTGTCTAGAGCCGATGGCCCGTTCAGAGTACTTCAAAGGATTGGAAACAATGCCTACACAATCGACCTACCAAGTAAGTACAATATGAGCTCAACTTTCAATGTATCTGACTTAATTCCCTATGATGCAGATGAGCATGATTTGAGGGCAAATCCTTTTCAAGAAGGGGGGATTGATATGAGCATGACCGGCCAAGAATTGACCGACCCGATCGAACCAAGCGACCTGGACGAGTCGGACGAGCCTCACATGGAACCTGACATGGAACTTGAAGATCCCGACGACCAAAGGAAGGATGGAGACCATTTCTCTCGACCAAAGACACTTGGAGAAGAGATTGATCGTGCCAAAACACATTTGGGACTGACTCATTTTGAAGATGGTTCAGATATCAGGAATCTCGACCAAACCGAACCCGTTAAGCCGGCCACGACCAAACTTGGACCAAGGACAAAACTGGTCCAAACTGGTCCAGTGACACGTTCTAAAGCAAAGAAGATCAAGGAGATGGTGGGCTTAGCACTTGGACAGATTTGGTCCGAACCAAACACTTTGGGCCGAAGTGAAGAAGTGTACACGTTCAACCTTTATCAATGGTTATCCATCTACCACCTTGGAGTGACGATCTTTTGGGAGAGATCCAAGTCTAGTAGGCTTATGATCGCATCATGAACCCTATTTGTACATACTCAGAACCATGGAAGCATTGTTCTGATGGGGTTTACAGGAGATGTATCGCAGAATCCGAAGTCTCTGATATGCTATTCCACTTCCATGGTTCTGAGTATGTCTGACACTTCACTACTGTTAAGACAGTGTCCAAGGTTCTTCAAGCGGGTTTTTGGTGGATGCTCAGCTCTTCATATCCCAATGTGACACCAGTCAGAGGCAAATAAATATCATCAAGCACAACGAGATGCCGCAAAATTTTATCCTTGGGGTTGAAGTCTTTGATTAATGGAGCATTGATTTCATGGGTCCTTTTCCTTCGTTGTGGACGTGGGTTGAAGCAATTGTTAGCAAAACCAACGATGCTGCATTGGTTCTTAAGCTATTTAAGCCCATTATCTTCCCTCGATTTGGAGTGCCTTGGATTGTTATAAGTGATGGTGGTTATCAGTTTTCGCATATTATTACGTTCTCGATTCCTAAACAATTGATTATCGGTCTAGAACATATATAAAAAGATTAAAACAAAAGTTTCAGAAATTATATTTATAAATCTTATATATATTTATACATGTACATGAGTTTTTAAAATATTTCTGGTTTGATTTACTTATGTAACTCCAAACCGACCAACACTTCAATTTGTTTTCCTAAATGTTTCTCAAAACAACATACATCCAACTGTACAAATATAAGATGAAAAATATATTTACAAATATAATATGAAAAATTAAATTAAATATAATTAAAAAATTATACATTTTTTTCTAATAAGAATAGAAAATATGTTTCATTTCGAAGGGATAGATAATCTAATATACCCAAATATATTTACAAATATAAGATGAAAAGTTAAATTTACTATAATTAAAAAATTAAACAATTTTTTCTAATAAGAATAGAAAATATGTTTTATTTCGGAGGGATAGGTAATCTAATATACTCAAATAATGAATAACATAATTGTTTTTAACTTTTATATTCAAAATCACATGTCAAATTAAAATAATAACATAAAATTATTTAAAAGTAAATTTTTATTTATTTTTCATACATATAGATGAAAAAAGAACTTAAACTTATAAATAAATAAAAATGATACACCTAACAATTGTTATAATTTAATTATTTTATAAATATTTATATTCGTGCATGAGCGCGGAAGAATCTGAAATATCAAACATCAAATTATATTAAAAAGGATTTTAAATAGAAAAAAACTAATACAAAATGTTTTGAATTCATTACTTAGATTAGGTGTATAGTGTTTATTAAAAATAATTAAACCTACCCTTAAGTGAATAAACAAAGGGAAATCTGAACCTATAACAAAAAAAACTATAATTAAGAGAATAATCATAGTAAGGGAATGGTTAAAATATAATGTGTATAACGTATATTAATACCATTTTACCCTTGTGAATAACTATAATTGAATTTTGTATTTTTTTAGAAAAATTTCTCTATTATAAATATGTTTCCCCTTTCATCTTAATTACTTTTAATCTCCAAAAACAATTATTCAAAGTTTTAATTTACCAGTAAAAACATAGATTTTTCTGTGTATAATATGTTGTGAAAATTTTAAATAAACATATATTTCTATAAATTTTGATATGTAAGATTTCAAATCAAATTTTAAAATAAATATTTATGAACTAATCTTCTTCTTAATAGGATTTTCACTCTTCCCAAATAGTCGTGCAATTATTGGTTCTCAAGTATCACTCTATTCTATATTAAGTGGTGTTGTTAATTTTACTTTGTACCATATAGTCTAGACCCGTTGTTGGTGAAGATGTATTTTACCCCTTGTTGGTGAAGATATATTTTATAACCTATGTCTATTGGGTTAATATTGTCCATTTTATAGGTAAATTATTAGTTTCTTCTACTTGATTATTATATAGTTAGTTTCTTTATTATTGTTTATTATTGAGCTCAATATAGTAATTTGGCAAATTCACTCACTAAAATTGCGCTAGAAATCAAAATGTTAAAAACAACAAATTGGACCATAAAACAATTAAAGCCCACACTAAAAAACACGTGAGAGTGAGATTGTTGTCGATCTGGTTTTTAAGAAACCACCGCCTACACTTCCGATCGATCAACAACTCGCTTCCAACTCAGAACCGTCCGCTTCCACTGCGTTTCCAATCTACGTTTTTTTGGGTTGCGCGATTCCGAACGATTCCAAGCGAATCCGATTCCAGTGAGATACAAATAAATCAAGGCATGGGGTCTCCTGAGCAATCAGAGAAAAAATCGCCTAAGAAAATTGGTTCGAGCAGTGTGTCTAAGAAAGTTTCGGAGATCTGGGAGCGAATGAATGAAGGAGTCCCGAATAAGCGATTCAATTTCGTCTCAAAGAGCTCAACCGGTTTGCCCGTTTCAAAAGCAGCTAATAGTGTAAGATTATTTTTTTCTTTTACTCTCTCTGTTTTTGATTCTTTGTTATGTTATCGTTTTCGAATGTGTTGTTTTTTTGATTCACAGAACTGGAAAAGTTATCTTGGTGTGGTGGGTGCGGAGAAGCAAAAGGATCACAAAAATGTACAAAAGGAAGATAGCGTTTCGGTTTATAGCTGTAGCGAGGAGGCTAAGAGCATTGCTGCAGCCGCTCTAGCTGCTGTCAGAAATGCAACAGCAACTGCTGCAGCTGCATCGAGCAGGGGCAAGATTGAGGTCAGAAAAAAAGATTACCTTTTGAGTGCTTGACTCAGTGTACTTAGAATCTAAGATCTTACTAGCAGTTTGGAACTAGAAAGATGGATCCTGTAGTACTAAACTCAGTCTCAACTTAATGTTTGGAACCTTTGCTTTTTGTTTGAATTTGTGGTTTACGGCAGTGTCGAGAGAATCTAAGATCTTTATGGTTGTTTGATGTTAGGAAGATGGGTTGTGTAGGAATAGAATCTTTGTCTCAGCTTAAAATCTAATTCGAGCATACCATTTTATCTCTAAATTGCAGGTAACGGAGGTCAAAGACTTCGCTGGTCAAGAAATCGAAGTGAAGCGGTTAGTGGAAGCGGATTCAAAGGAAGCATTAGAGAGGGGAAACAAAGCCTCTTCCTCTGCAGCGACGCCATCAGCGGTTGATGCGGTTCTTGAGCAGATAAAAAAGAAACAAAAGCTGAGTGTTTTGGACAAGACGAAGAAAGATTGGGGAGAGTACAAGGAGGAAAACAAAGGTGTTGAAGATGAGCTAGATAAGTACAAGAAGAGCTCGGACAAGTATCTGGACAAAGTTTCTTTCTTGGAGAGAGCTGATTACAGACAGTTTGAGAAAGAGAGAGACGCTCGTTTGGCTCTTCAGTCCAAGAGAAGACACGATGATGTTTAAGTAATCTTGATTTCCTCTTTGTCCTCTCCTCAATCTCGTTTAGCCCACGCTGCTGAAAGCTGATTACATTATTTTAAAATATAAAAAATTTGTTTTATAAGTACGACATGTAGCATAGGGTTTTATGTTAGTAATGTTGTTGTCACTACTCGGATTCCAATCTGACATAATGCATATTCTTGACTCAAACAATAAATTTTGAGTTATGGTCGTAACAAAATGTATGATTTAAGCTTTTCAAAAATAAAATAACATATATGAACTGTTACTAAGAGATTTTCAAAAAGAAAATGATTTAAGACCCAAATACTGATATAAAATTAACAATAAAAATTAAGAAAAAAACAAAAAGCAATTAATGGATTCATCACATATTATGTACGCATTTGTCTTTATATTTTTAAAAGCTTTTAAATTGATTACTTATATATGAAACTCACCATGCATAACAAAATGTAAACATGTTATAAACTCATCAATTATTCTAAAAATTGAAATTATAAATGTTTAAATAAATACTTTATATTTTCCTACTTACATAGTTATGATCAGGTAATTGAAAATATTTTCAAATAATAATCGAAAAGTCGTAGCATTACTTATCAAGATTAAGAGATGATTTTATAACCAAACATTGGTCAAACTAATGGATTTGTAATCTAATCGTCATAGCTTTATCAATTTTAGACTTAACAAAATGGTTATATCTTTACCTTATCCAAGTAAATTCATCTCCTATCATCTTTAGATCATGCATTCCACATGTGATCATCATCTCTCTCAAGATATAAAAAGAGCTTATTGATAGTATTCGACCTCTTTACTTTTCATTATTACTCTTTATGTCATTCATAACTCCCAACATCAACCAAAACCTGCTTGTAGTTGCTCCTGCTTCCACTCTCGATAGCATTCTACACCAAAAGTTATTTCTATACACTAAAACATGGCTTCCATAGATGTATGACAAAACAAACCAGCTTACATCATCAGTTATATACATATCAGTTCTGTCTGAAGCCGGAGGAATTACAAAATCCAGAGAAAATTTATCATTCCAAAAAATAACCATACCACCACTAATCCATGTAACCGGCAAAACAAAACGATTTTTGTAATACATATCTTCTCCTTACTTTTCTACTATACTATAACTATTTTTGTATGAGGAACATGATGTTAGATTTAAGGGTTGACTTCACTATACAGCCTCCACTCTTGAATCCCACACTCAAACCCCCCTGCCCCCCAAACTTTTGGTCTTATCAGTAAACCTTCCAATCTTAAAAAAAATTCAATAAACCATATATTCTATTTAATTTAACTAATTACACAAAAAAATTCAATAAATCACGTCTAATTTCCAAAAGCACGTTTAAGAAATTGCGTTTGTCCATAATCCAACTCGAATTCAATTTAGCCCCACAAAAAATGAAAAACTAAAAAAAGAAGTAAAAACAAATATTTGCTCTTGTGACCCAAAAAAAGAAAAAAATATACGGTTCCTAAGAGAGGTCGTGAGGATTAGGGTTCACGAGATTAGGGTTTGTAGCGTAAGGGATTGCTGATTATGAACTTTGCTTCTTGAAAGTGAGAAACGAAGACGTTCTGTTTCGTAAGCGTGAAAGAAAGCTACATTGTGTTTCGTAGGAGTGAGAGAGACGAGAGACGAGAGACGAGAGACGAGAGACGAGAGACGAGAGACGAGAGACGAGAGACGAGAGACGAGAGACGAGGCGCTATGTTTGGTGACTGAGAGAGCAAAATCCCGGGAGGATAAGAGAGAGTGACAATGGATAATCGAGATGAACATGTTGCCGTAATTCCTATTCTTCTCATGTGATTTTCAATATCAGCCATTTGTTTCCTATAAGAGAAACCAGAAAAACATATAGAGAATAAATGTAGAAGAAAGCGAGTAGCCATTGTATTTGCTTAAAATAAACATTATAGTCTTACGCTTTCAGTTTTCTTAGTATGAAAAAATTGTCTTCATTATTCTTTCTTTGTTGTTATAGGGATTTCAAGAATGACATAGAACAAGAATATGACAATAAGAAAAAAAAATCAGAGAATGCTGAAGATGAAACTGTAAATGATAATGATGAAGAAACTGAGAATGCTGAAGATAATGACGAGTTTGTGGATTGATATGAGCATGAGATTGAGGAGTCAGTTGCTGACTTTGTTTATGAGGAGTATATTGGTCGTAATACTATTCTCGAAAGCTCGGATGAAGAAGAAGACAAGTTGGTTGTAAGAGATAGGAAAATGAATAAGAGAACAACGGATAAGTTAGCTTTGGAACAGATTTCTATAAATTATCAAGGCAAAGCAAGGAACATTATCCAAGATAGATGGGATAAGACAAAGCTTAGCTTTAATGTGTAATTGGAGGCAATTGAAAATGGCGGATATATTGCTCTTATGATAAGCCTCGCGAGAATTGACTGGTGAAGTCTAGGTACAAGTATCACAGCTGCACTCCTAATGAGAAGTGTAAAATTCTGAAATGTCCGGTTATAACAAGGTTGTTTCTAGAAAAACTGAGGGAAGATAGTTGGTTTGATGCCAGAGAAAAAATAAAAACAGGTCAAGGATTTCTAGAAATTAGTTGCGTCTAGAAACCAATGCCAAAGAGGAAAACTACTAACTTTGAAATGGCTTGAAAAGGAGTATGCAGATCTGTTTGCTCATCTCTGCGGATATGTAAAAGAGATACTCACTACAAACCAGAGATCAAGTGTAGTACTTGAAACTATCTCCAATGCTGGTCAGATTTTTTGAAGCCAATGGTTTGGAACTTGGCTTGGAGTTATAATACCACACAATTTCGTGAGAATTTCCAAAAGATAAAAGACTATAGCATCCCTTTGTATGAAGTTGTGATGAAGGAGGATCCAAAGTCTTGGTCTTTGGCATTTTATAGGCTTGGAAGCTTCTGTGAGGATGTAGACAACAATGCAACCGAGTCTTCTTACTCAACTATTACCAAAGCTAGAGCTAAGGCGATAGTACCAATGTTGGAAACAATTAGAAGGCATGCAATGGTCAGAATCACAAAGAGAAGCAAGAAGTCTTTGAGGCGACAAGAGAGGTTTTCAAAATATGTTGTTGAAATGCTAGAATCACAGTAAAAAAAAGATGCTGAGAAGTGTAGAACGATCTCTACTACTTATGGAGTGTTTGAGGTTGATCTTCATGGGAATGTCTATGATGTGAATACTACAAGGCGGACATGTTCATGTGGAAAGTGGCAAAAATAGGGATACCATATGAGCATACTTATGGTGCGATGATATATGTAGGCTTATATATATAAAAAATTGTCTCAGATTTTTTCTCGACTTTTATGTGGCAGTAGACTTGCAGCGAATCCATCAACACGGTAAGAAAACCACGTTTTTGGATGATAGATAATTTCAAATTCATAACTGCACCTCCAGAACCTACATTTCTTGGGAGAAAAAAAAAAGAAGAAGAAACCAACAAAGAGAATCAAAGGGAAACATGAATCACCAAAGAAGAAGAAGGAGAAAGAAACACCTGGAAGGGCTGGTCGTACCATCCACTGTTCAAAATGTGTGGTGTAGCTGGACATAATTCAGCTCCCTGCAAGATAAATCCAAGGAAGAAGATGAATATGGCACAAGAAACAATAGAACACGTAATGCTTATGTCTGATTTTTGTGCACTGATTATGTCTGATTTCTTTGCGTCTGATTTTTGTTCTGATTTTCGTAATGCTTTGTGTCGGATTTTTCTGCTGATTTTGGTAACGCTTGTGTCTGATTTAGAACTGATTTTAATGTTCAGGCAACGACATCATCTCAAGGGCCTGATACGGTTACACTCACACTCTTTGTAGTGTGAGATCTCAGCATTTTTTTGGGACTTCGCTTTTTAGTGATTTCGGATTTTGGCTTTTCTGTATCTCTCTTGAAAATGATTGTTAAACCCTCATGGTGTTTTATATCAGATTATCAATTTTTCTAATAATACGATTAATATGAATTACTAGTTTTACAATTTAGGATTGTAATGTAACACCTTAAAAAACATACTTTTTTATTAGGTTAATAATGATAGATAGTCGGATGTTATGAGTCTGAATTCAACCTTAGTCGTTTGAACGAAATGATTTGATTTGCAATTGCTTTCTTCGGTTTATATCGGATTCGGGTTTGCTTGTGGGCAAACACAATTTTTAGACGTGTTTTTTGAAACTAGACGTGATTAAGCAGATTTCATTAATCTTTTGGAATTAACCAAAATTAAATAGTATAGGTGGTTTATTGAATAATTATTTAGGATTGGAGGGTTTAATGATGAGACCAAAATCTTGGGGGGGGGAGGAGGGATTAAAGTGTGGTATTCAAAAGTGGAGGAGGTATAGTGAAGTAAAGACTTCTTCATATCTTGAAGTTGCGGAATTTTCAAAGAGTTCGAGGGTAACCACCAAACCTTCAACAGATGAATGTCCTCCAGATTATTGCTTTTAGTCTTTGAGGACTTATCTGAGGATTCAATTTCTTTAGTTTTCCTTTTAACTCATTGCTCCACTTTACTCATCTCCTGATCTTCTATAATTTCAGAATGATGCTTCAAGGAGCCTCTGGATATAATACTACTCTGCCATCCTTGCTCTATCACCTCTGTGGAAATGACTTGATTGTAGGCTTGGGAATGTATAATGGACGATGATGATATGATGTCGCTGTTGTTATTTGGGTATCGATGTATGGCCTTAAGTATATTCATAGAGTGAAGTATACTACACTATATAGGTTCTCTAAACAAATTCAGTTGCGCTGCATCCATAAATATGTTTGCGATGCATTTGTAAATTGTAGACCCCCTAAAAAATCTCGTTTTCTGTCTAATATATGAATTGCCCTTTAGTCTCATTAGAAGCGTTATTAGTATATGTGTGTATCAGATGTTATGATGTCGCTCTTGTCGTTTGTGTATCGATGTATGCCCCTAAGTATATTCATAGACTGAAGTATACTACACTATTTAGGTTGTCTAAACAAATTCAGTTGCGCTGCATCCGTAAATATGTTTGGGATGACTTTGTAAATTGTAAACCCCTTGAAAAATTGATACAGAGAGTTTTAACCCTATATAACCACTGCAAATGCACAACAAGTGTTGTAGTAATGTAGGGATCGAATCCACAATGACCAAATGTCACACTATGATTTTATGGAATTTAAGTAAGCTAAGATGAAAATGAAATTTGATGAGAGTAATGTAGTCACGAAAATAAGCAATGTTGATGTAAAAACAATTAAACGAAATGCTAGGTCAAGGATAATTCACAGAAATTTAGAATCACAAATCAGAGAATCAAACAAGGAAATCATTTAACGCGTTCTAGAACTCAAATCACCAATTTATAATTAACATACTATCGTAGTATCAATTACTATATCTAAAAGCCTAAGATTCTAAACTGCCGTTTGAATTCAGGGAGTTAAACATGCATTAAGATTGAGTTTGATATGTTCACAAAACGCCTTAACATCAACTTTTGTTGGTTAAGGACGTTTTGCTCATCTATGTTCTTTCATGCATTTAATATCAAACACTGTTGGTGCGTTAAACAACATAAAACCAGAAAGTAGATAGCTAATCAAGTTTCAGCTTTAAGATCAACAATAGATGAAGAACTAGAAGATAGATCCATATTCTAACAATTCTGATTTAGCAATTCATGAATTCCATGAAACCCTAAACCTAACTATGAATCTACTCACACATAATTGCAGAGAATAAGCAAAGAGATATGAGAAAAAACATAATAGAAATCAATAGATCAAAGATAGGGTTTAGAAATCTTCTCCCAAAAGTTTGCAAAATTCTAAAGCAAAGCAAAATTCAGAAGTAAAAGCAAAATTATTTGAAGTATGTACGCTGACCGGTGGGTTGCCTCCCACCAAGCGCTTGGTTAAAGTCGTTAGCTTGACTTTGGTGCCATGTATCAATCAGGTTGAACATGAGGGCTTGATCCAAAACAAGCTCCACAATTAGACATCTTCAAATTCAGAACTTTGTCCAACATACCAGTCACAACATCCTTGCCTTTCTCTTTCAACTCTGAGGAGTAAATAGCTCTAACATTAGAGAAAGGTTTAGAGGTAGCTTTGCACTTCACCTTATACTCAATTGTGTCTCCATCACATCCTTGAGGGGTCAAAGTCATTTTAGGACCACCCTTGATCCTTTTGCTCTTTACGTTTCCCTTCAATTTTGCCTTCTCACTGAATTTGGTGGTAGTAAAGTGAGAATCTGCATCCAGGACTTCTTTGATCTCACTCTTATCACAAAACTTTTTGTCATGATCAACTATCAATATCTCTCTATTGACTACTGAGATGCAAGAGGCATGTTTGATGACTCCTCTAGTGGGTATGA